>JAOXYD010239063.1:0-17272 GCA_028565735.1 Pinacopodium congolense | reverse complement strand
AAACCATAAGATAAGTGAACAACTATTAATTCAATATTTTTATAATTGTCTGCTTCCTTTGGATAAGAATATGATCAATACTACGAGTAGTTGAGCTTTGATCGATATGACTCTAGATGATACAAAAAATTTGATAGTAATAATGGCAGCAAATTCCTAGTATTGGGATAATTACAATAGTGCATCATCCTTAACAAAGCAGGTGAAGGAAATATATATTTCCAAGTTGGAGCAACAAGTCATAAACTTAACATCTTTGGTATAACGAAGTAGTAATGGGCAAGGGGCCCATTAAGTTATGTGCTATTTGTACATTGGCTAATCAACCTATATATGCATGTCCTTCTTTGCAAGATGAATAATAGATTAATGCAGTTGGAGGTTTCCAAGGACAACTAAGGTGGTATGATCCTTTTGTTCCCACTAACAATATAGGGTGGAAGGATCATCCCAATTTCAGTTATGGCTCCTAACAATAAGGAAGTAGCTCCAATGTGTGGCCACCTACTTATTAGTAGTAATAACAAAGATTCCATGCACTACCAAGTTAACATTAGAACCAACCACAGTTTCAACCAAGGGGGTCCGTCACTACTATAACCATTTGGAAGTATGTCTTTAGAAGAAATTATTAAGAGATTAGCTACTAAAACTCTTTAATTAAAATAGGAAGCGAGAAGTGGTTTGAAGAACTTGGAAAACTAGGTGAGTCAGTTAGTTGATCCAACAGGTAAGCTTCAACCTTAAAGCTCAACATGACTTTCTAGTTATCCTGAGAAGAAATCAAGAAAAGATGCTTGCATCATAACTTTGAGAAGTTGCAAGGATGTAGAAGCCCCAATAAAGAAGAAGGAGAAGCAGAGTGAAGAAGATGAAACTGACCCATTCAATAAGGTAGAAGACCATTCTCACAAGGAGAGAACTTCATAAAATGTTGTAACTAAATCACTTCCTTTTCCATTCCCTTGTAGGTTAGCCAAGATCAAATAGGAGGAGAAGGAAAAATAGGTATTAGAGGTATTTTGCAAGGTGGAAGTCAATATACCTCTGTTAGAAGAAATCAAGCAAGTTCCGAATTATGCCATGTTTTTAAAGGAGCTTTGCACCAACAAAAAGAAGCTGAAAGGAGATGAAAGGATCAATATAGGGGAAACGTGTCAATGGTCCTACAGAGAAACCCACCCTCCAAGTACAAGGATCTAGGTATTTTCACCATCCCTTTCAAGATAGGTAACACAAGATATAAGAGATGCATGTTAGATTTAGGAACTTTCATCAATGTCATGCCATTGTCTATTTTGAAAGCTCTTAATCTTGGTTCATTAAAAGATATCGGCATTATCACACATTTAACTCATTGGTCTAACACATATCCCAAAGGGGTTATTAAGGATGTTTTGATGTAGGTAAATAAGCTTGTTTTCCTATATATTTTTATGTGTTAGACATACAAGACGAGGACTCTTCCAACCCTTTAACAATTTTATTACGCTGACACCCTTTAACAATTTTATTACGCTGACCATTTTTAAGACATCTTGAATAAAGATCGATGTTCTTAATGGCTTGTTGTCTATGAAGTTTAATGAAAAGGTCTTTCAACATCTATGACGCTATGTGCTATCCATCAGATTATGAGTTAGTAGCTAAGGTAGCTATCCTTGACTCTTTGGTAGAGCATTGTTTTTTTTTTTTGTAGGTGACCCATGAGAAGTGGCATTAATCACCCCGATAGAGCAAGAGATGTATGACTATTTGTAGGGAATGTTTGTGCATGGAGACAATTTAAAAGAAACAATTAAGGCCTTTGAGACCAATCCTTAACATTTTGGCGCGTATGTCCCCCACTTTCTAGTGTTTCCTATTAGTACCAATCTTTTGTTATCTTCTATTTTGCATACACCATAAGTTGAGTTGAAGCCAAAAACTTGTTTTTTTTTTATAAAACAAACAACTAGTTTTACACTTAAAACTGCAAGTATACGGGTCATAACTTGTACTAAAGAATGGATATCGATCCCACAATAATTGAGTTTAGTCACCACTTAACTTAGGTTTTACTTTGTTTAAGAAAAGATTTCAAATGTTAATAAACTAAAAAATAAATTAAATTAAACTAAACTAATAATAACAACTAATTGAGATGAAGTACAGGAATTTGAAAACCAAAGCTTAAGATTAGGAGTTATTCTATCCCTATTTTGCTTCCCTCTTGCATCTTGATTCAATTATGCTCGACCTAAGACTTTCTAATGCTTAATTACGCTCTCTCAAGGCGCAATTAATTGTCTCTAGCTAAATAGATTAGGATTAATTATGCTATCTCTAGCCTTACTAACTTTTACTAACCATTCAACTATATATTAAGCAATATTACAGGTAATTTTTAACAAATAGTGCAGATCTCTCTTCAACTACTTGCAAAAACTTAAATATGTATAGTTTTATTGGGAGCCAACTCTTGTTGCACTACCCAACACAATTACCAACTCACCCTCTCGGTCTATTGCAAGGCTACCCAACTCACCATTTCTATTTATTGCAAGGGTTAAGCTCAATACATATAACAAATATCTATTCATTGAATCAAAAAGTAAGAGTTCTACAAAATAATTCAAGAACAACTCCTATAAAGTATTTAACTACTCATAGCAACAATAAATCCCTCAAAAATCATATTTCCTATACAAACAAGTAGTAAAGAAGGTGAAGAATAAACTAGATAAAGCCTTGACGCTTTTCTCTTCACTTCTAGCATGCTAGAAAATTTGAGTGTTGATGTTTCTTGATGATTTCCAAGGATGATTGAGTTGCCTCCTTTGTGTACCCACAAAAAACCTCTTCCTTGCCCCTTCTTAGATATTCCCTAATGAATGTTGGAGGCTCCTAGGGTTTAGAACACTTATAGATGTCAAAAGGAGGGTCCAAATACTTCAAATCCCACATTTGACTGGTTCAGGCATCAGTCCCGCTGTCACAATCGTGGCCTATCACGATTGTGATGGCCACAATCATGACAGAGAGCACATGAATAGTGAGGGTCACGATTGTGACCGAATTTCGACAGCTTCAAGCACACTTCACTCTTTTGGCCATAACTTCTTCTCTAGACCTCCGATTTACTTAAAATTTAAACTAGAGACTCCTAACATCTTAATATTCATGTCTACCAATTTTCATGACCATATAAGCTCTAAAAATCTTCCAATAAGCTATCCAATTCACTTGTAAAATATCCAAGTCTAAAATCCTAACACTTGAAAAATCAACCAACAATGTGCATCGAACTATATCCCAAATAAGCTCAAAAACCGCCCTTAAACACTAGAAAAAATAAAGAAAGACTTAAACATTTTAAATATCATGCAAAGATGAAAAAGAAGCAAAAGAAGAAATAAATTAAAACTAAAACACATAAAGAAACACTTAAAACACCTAAAAACATCCTAGCAACATAACCTGAAGGCACACTTATCAAAGCCCTTACCAACTCACCTTAAGTATGCTTATTTGGGAGACAACAACACCCTTCTCGTCATTAAAGCAAGTGACCTCACTATAAGGTAAGAAGAGAAGCTCGTGAGCATGTTCTATGAGTAGAAGATGACACTAGGATGGACGATCATAAACATCAAAGGTATTATTCCTTCTTTATGCAAGAACACGATTTTCCTTGAGGAAGGCACTACCCCAACCCTTCAAGTGCAAAGATGCCTCAACCTACCGATAATAAAGGTAGTTAAGAAGGAAGTGATGAAGTTGTTCGATGTGGGTGTCATCTACCCCACCTAAAAACAAGTGGGTAAGTCCTTTACATGTAGTTTCAAAGAAGTTAGGCATTATAGTGGTGGAGAAGGAGAGTAGAGAAATAATACCGACTCAGGTGTAGAATGGATGGTGAATTTGAATAGATTATCATAAGCTTAACTCGATGATTAGAAAGGACCATGTTCCCTTACGCTTTCTTAATAACATGTTAGTGCGTCTTGCTAGTCATGCTTACTACTATTTTCTTGATAGTTATTCAGGTTACATTCAGGTAGCTATTGCTCCAAAGGACCAAAAAAGACGACCTTTACATGCTTGCATAGCATTTTTTCCTATCAATGAATGCCATGTGGTTTGTGTCCCCTGCCAGATTTTAGAAGTACTTGTTAAGTATCTTTTCCTAGTACCTTGAAAAAATTATTAAAGATTATATTGATGATCAGATCGTGCCTGGGGCTTCACTTGAACAATGTTTAGATCACCTCATTTTTTTAATTAAAATATTTTTTGAAAGTAACCTTAGTCTTAATTTAGAAATATTTGATTTTATGGTTCAACAAGGGATAGTTTTAGGACATGTGACATCTGCTAAGGGTATTGAGGTTGATAGAACTTGTATATTCTTTTCCTTATCCTGCTTCTATACAAGAGGTTCCATCTTTTCTTGGTCATGTAGGGTTTTATCACAGGTTCATTTGAGACTTCTCAAAAATTGTATAGCCATTGTTTATGCTACCATAGAAGGATAGGGAATTTGTTTTCCACGAGCAGTTTAAGAAGGCGTTTGATGTGATGAAGGAGAAGTTGGTAACTGCACCTTTTTTAAAACCTCCATATTAGAGTTTGCCATTTGAGCTCATGTATGATGCGTTAAACCATGCTATTAGAGTAGTTATAGGCCAACAAGTGGGGAGGATCCCCTATGTTATCTACTACACTTCAAAAACCCAGAACAAGATCCAAACGAATTACACCACCACAAAAAGAACTTCTTATAGTAGGTTTTTGTTTGGAAAAGTTCATATCCTATTTTTTGGGTACTAAATTTATTATTTATTCTGATCATCTACCTTTGAAGTACCTATTGGCAAAGTTGAAGCTCCATTGGATACTCTTATTTCAAGAATTTGGTATGGAGATCAAGGATAAAGAGGGCTCAGAGAAAAGAGTAGCAAATCATTTGAGTTGCTTAGTGGAACATGGTGCAAACATAGGCCCTATCAATGATGACTTTCCAAATGAGTAGTTATAAGCATTACAGCTAATAGCCCCTTGGTATGCTGATATAGTTAATTTCTCTATTACTTATCAGCTCCCTAAATGTTTTACCAAGTAATAATGTGGAGTAATTTTCAAACTTTGAGTGTCTAGCCCATGGGAAAATTTTGGTGTTCTTAGTTAAATATCAAGTTAATCATATTACAATTATCTAGGAAATTCCTAATTATTTGATTAAAAAGACAAAAAAAACTAAACTACCCTAATTTTCCTTCGAACCTTGCAATTTTGAATGATAAAAAATTTTATAAATTATTAATTTGTTGAATCTAGCTAAGGATAAGGTGATTAATGAAATAATTGAACTTTAAACAAATTTAAATGCTAGATTAGAGTTCCTTCACAAATTCAAGACAAAGCTATGGATAAGACTTATGCCTTCTCTCCATTAAACTTAGTTTAAAAGTTTGGTTATGTTTTAAATCTAGTAAATGGGATTTAATTTCAAGAAGTTGATTTTTGGATTTGCGATCTTAGATCTCTAACTATGATAAATAATCAAATTTTGGTCATTCATTGATTGATTTGTAGTGTTTATTGATTTTTCAATAACCTAAGTAGATTTCTCAAATCCTAGAATGTTTTTCACTCTAATCTTAGGTGATCAATCCAAAATCAGAACTTTAAGACCTTCAATAAATAAAATCAAACCTTATTACATGTATTTAAGCTCTCCTAAAACATTAAAACATCAATCCGAAGCTAGAAAATGGAATTAACTACACATGATCATCAAAGAATACAAAACATGCATCTTAAGCCACATACTTTGATAGATCTATAAATATAAGCTGAAATAAGTAGTTTAGAAGTTATATAATAGGTTTAGAAAGCTTCTGGACAAGTCTTGAACTCCTCAACATGATCTGGACATCAACACAACTTCAAATTCCACAAGATCTTGTAAGAAAATCAAAGAACATTCAAGAATATGAACATAAGATCATGAACTTTGTTTAATACGAGAGACAAAGGAAATAAAATAATAATCTAAGTTAAAAAAACCCCTATGATGGTTTAGAAACTCATATATACATCTTAGCTTCAGTCTCCAATAAACAGCAACTTAAAAACTAATGTAAAACTCGAATTACAAGTGTTTAAAACCTAAAACATCTAAGAAAAACTAATAGAGAAGTAAGAGCATCTCTCACTAATGTTAGATCTGATTTTTGTTCATTCATTGCTCGTTGTTTTTTTTTCATGTGTTATACAGACTCTCAAAACTCCCACTTAAGCTAGCTGACAAAGGAGATAAGGAAGTAACATGCCATGGCCGCAATTGTAGAGATTTGGAGTTACAATTGTTGATTGCTCCTTCAACTGCACCCTGCCTCCCTAAAATGACACCTTGAGAGACCACCGTTTAAGGTCGAATCCTGTTTCTATAATGGCAACCTGCTGATCCATCAACATGACCCTAGTAGGGTGCCATGATGGACTAAAATGAGGCATTTTCTTCTAATTTTTACTCCAATCTTTATCTTCAAGCTCCATCCTACAAATTAAACATAACAAGGCATACATTTAACAATTAAGCATTGAATTAAGGGTCATAATTCAAAAAATTAACCATTAAAACTCAATCAGTTTAACCCCTAATAGTCAAGATGAAGTTTCCAATTGAGAGATCAAATGCATTTTAAAAAAGACGGTGAATCCTAATAGAAAGGACGAGGTTTGCACCTTAACGACGACTTGCGAGCTTCCAGGACTGCATATAAGACTACAATAGGGATGTCAATGTATAGTTTTGTCTTTAGGAAGTCGTGCCATCTTCTAATAGAGCTAGAGCATAAGGCTTACTGGGCAATCAAGAAGTGCAATATGGAGTTAGAGGCTGTAGGTGCCTATAGAAGATTACAACTACAAGAACTCAAAGAGTTGCTACATTAAGCATTCGAGAATGCTCAAATTTACAAGGAGAATATCAAGGCATTCCATGATCATATAATCTCCCAGAAGAAATTTACAGTGGGACTAAAATTCCTTATACCATTCTTGCCTCAAGGTTTTTCTCGATAAGTAGTGATTTAAATAGACAAGTCCTTTTGAGATCACCCATATATAACCCGATAGAGTTGTGGACATCAGAATTGTCAAAATGGGGAAGGAATTCAAAATTAATGGGAATCATTTCAAGCTTTACTTTGAGGGATTTCAAGTGTAGAACTTGGAGATTGTAGAGCTTGAAGCTCCATATTACATTGATTAATGAGGGTTAATAAGGGTTGAGCTTGCAACCTTAAATAAGTGCTTGTTAGGAGGAACACCAACTTTATTCTTTAGATTTTATATATTCTTTGCTTCAGTTTTGGTTTGTTTTCATTCGAGTGTTTTATTTTCTTTTTTGTTTTTTTATGTTAGTAAGAAAGCAAGAATGGAATTGGGATGTCTACTTTCTTGATTTATATGGCCTTTTTGATCCAAAGGAGTACTTCTGTTCTCATACCCTTTTCATGTACTTTTATTATTTTTAGGACATTAGGAACAACGCCCTATTTAAGTGTGGGGGTAGGGTAAGTTAAAAATTTTTGAACTTGAGTCATTATAATGTAAGTTTATGTTAAACCATGAAATTTTATCATAGTAGTTAAATTGAAATTGAGTTGTATGCTTGAATTTGGATTAGACTACTTGAGTAGAAGGTGAATCATATTGATTAATTGAAGTAGTTGGTTGCATAAACTTAATCAAAATTTTGATAATTGAATGATTTGGTAATACGTGAAATTATGATGGATTTTCATATATAAACTTCTGTGAAGCATTGAGCTTATATGACTACATTCCGGTCATTTTATTTTCTTTATTGTGTGTGATTCTCTCCTAGGAAGATCACCTTTAAAACTTGCTTTGAACCAGTTTGAAACCACTAGATGCATGATATATAGAAAGGGTTAAGGCCTACTTTATTTTTAACGCTTGACTTAAATGGCTTACCCGATTTATTATCCTTTACAACCCCTTTTAAGCCTTTACCCTTTTTGTTTGGAAATTAAACACCTTAAAACCCAAAAACCTCATTAGCCTTACCCAATCATAAGTCTAACGAAGTGTTACATGAGAATTAGTTTGGGACTTTTAGTTTACTCATGATGTGCATTGTATATAGTTGCTGCTATTATTTCTTTATTGGTTCCTTATTTTGAGAAAAAAATGAAAATGAAAAAAGAAAAAGAAAGAAAAAGAAAAAGAAAAAGAATTAAATATGACAACAATAATTAGTGATGAGTGGTTAGTTATATTTACATGCACATCTTAGAATTCATATTTCGTTGTCTCTCTACACTTAGTACTTTATAAATAATTATGAGATGCTCTCAAACCTTTATACCTCAACTAAACCCAAGCCCCATTATAACCCCAAATACAAGCCCTCTTGATCTATAGTAGCATGTAATCTATGTGGAAGAGAATTGGTGCACCTCCTAGAGGGAGTCTTAAGCAAAACACTAAACCTCACACTCTTGATTGAAATGAGCGAACACCATGAGGAAAATCCATCTTGGCTTTATTCTTACTTTGTATCAATGCTGTCTTCATTTGATTATGTTTATGTGTATTGATGAAAACTAATTATGATATGTGTAGTAGTTTAATGCTTGAGTTTACCAAGTTTAAAAGATTTCATGCATTGGTATCTTTGAAAATGAATTGATAGAACATGATGGTTACGTTCAATTTGCTTGAAGGTAAAAAATGGTTCAAGTATGGGAGATTTTTATAGGGATGAAGTTTGTTATGTTTTAATATATCATTTAGATTGGATTTATCCCTATTTTTATATAAAAGTACCCAATTTTTATTACATTATGCTCAATGATATGTTTAATCCCTTAACAAAAGTTTTGGGATCAAAGCATGATGTTTGGAGATATTTGGACCAAAAATTAGATGGAGGTTTGTTGTCCCGAGACATATATGACGGGTTAGAGAGACTAATACGGTGGTCTACATAGACCACCGTATGCCTTTGAATACAAAACAAATATAACTGACTTCTAGACCACCGTATTACTCTCCCAAACCACTATATTGGAGCCTAATAGCCACAAATAAAAGGACAAAAAGGACATTTCACTAACCTTGTTTTTTCCCTACTCATTTGCGTAATGTTCTAAGCTAGGTTTTTATTTTAATCTGATTTCCTTTCATTTAGTTATTTGTTCTAGTTATTTTGATGCTTGAAATATTGTTCTTGAATAATTTATATTTTGAAAATTTGAAAATTATATATTTTATAATTCTTAGGTTGAGTTTTTGGTGAATTTGGAGCTTGAACACCAGGGATAATGTATGGATTCATATATATATATATATATATATAATCAATAGAAGTTTGTTTTTGCAATTTTTAGCTTTGAGTTTATTTTTGTAAGGTCAATATTGTGCTTTGCTAGGTCTGCCTAGGTTGGATTTTAATGCTTTAATGGCTGATTTTTTAGGTTTTTAGTTTATTGTTAATGTTTTTGTTTGGGTTTTGCTTTAGAATTCATTTTATGCATGTTCTTTAGTTAGAATGTGTTTAATTTCAGGTTTTATCATGTCTTAGGTGTCTTGGAATTTCAAAATTAGTGTAATTATTTTGGGAATTATTAATTATGGTGTGATTACTTGATAATTAGCTTAAATTTGCCTTAGATTAAGTATTTAATTGAGTTTGGAAGTACTAATTTCATATTTTGCAGTTTTGAATTCCTTTAACTAAATAGGGGTCTTGTTTTTTTAATTTCAATTTTGCTTAATTTAATCATGTGTGACTAGTTTCTTAAGGGAGTAAAGGTATAGGAGGGATGAAGGGGTGATTAGTTTTGAGAATGTGATTAGACGTTTCTTGAGTTAAGCCTTTTAGTCTTATGTTTGTTTGGGACGTTGGTTAAATTTCATAAATTAAGTATTATCTTAAGGTTTGATCACTCTTTTAGTAATTCCCTTATTTGAATGCTAAGATTAAGTATATGATCCATAATAGTCCTTAGCAATTTCCAAAAGAAGTAATAGGCTAGTTGGGTTTGTTAGCATACTCAATCAATTAGTTAGCATACTCAACTAATTAGTCTAGGGTCTCATATCTTTTTGTTACCTTTTCGAACTTATGTGTTATTGGCCTAGGTTAGTTGTTCCTTAACACTTAATGCTTCTCCATTATTAAATTTAGAGTCCTAGTTCTAGATTATAGTGGAAATGGGGGTATTTCTAGAACTTGTTAGATATACTTAATTACAAGGAATTTAGGGTTTGAGAGTTTGTTTAAATCCATAGGCTAACACCTTAACTTGAGCACCTTTTATTTAAATTCAAAGATCAATAATTGTCCAAGAATCCCGAGAATACCTTCGACCTAATCCTTTAATATTACTAGTAGCCTTTTCATGTTTTACGTTATGTTTTTCTTCTTAATTGTGTTTACTGCATCTTAGCCTAGTTTACTTTCATCACTTTAGGAGTTTTTTTCTTCTTTTTCTCAGTAATATTTGAAGTAGCAGTGCCCCTAGCTTCTTAAGATTTTACCTTGGCTTACCATTTATTACACAATAAGGTCTAGTTAGGTATTATTATTTGGTAGTTTGTGACGAGTTACCACGGGTATGCTACTAACATTCAAGGACACAAGATAAGATGGGTACCTAAATCTATATGGCTTTTTATTTTGTAGGTTGTCAAGAGAAGAAATAAGTGGTTTTTTGGTAATGGATGCTATCGACATGTGACTAATGGTCCTTCGCAATTCATCTCATTTAAAACAAGGGATGGAGGATCTATTACATTTGGTGACAATACCAAGGATAAGGTAATTAGTATTGGAAAAGTGGGCGAGGATAAATATCCATTAAATGAGAATGTCTTACTTGTTGAAGAATTGAGGCATAATTTGTTAAGTGTAAGTTAAGTGTGTGATGAAGATTATAGGAGACGAATGTGTTGTTTCAAAAACTAGCAATGGTAGTATTTTTTTCTTAGGAAAAGAGAAGGAAATATATATCTTGTCGATTTATACTATGTGACTAACCTTGAAAATAAGTGATTGATTTCTTTAAGTGAATGGGTTTGAATTTGGCATAATTGGCTTGGACATTCAAGTATGGATCTGCTATTGAAAGCAAACTCAAAACTACTTGTAAGAGGACTTTCAAAAATGTAGTACAAAATGAATAAAATTTGTAGCGTATGTCAAATGGGAAAACAAGTAAGAAGCTCTCTTCCAAGTAAAAAGTTGGTAACATCTTTTAGACCCCTTAAATTATTACATATGGAGTTTTTTGGTCCTATTAGAGTAGGTAGTTTAGGTTGTAAATCATATTCATTCGTTATAGCCAATGATTTTAGTAAATTTACATAGGATTTATTTTTAAATACAAAAGAGGAATGTTTTAAATTATCTTTTTATTTTTCAAAGAAAATTCATAATAAAAAGGGTTTGTCAATTGCTTCTATTAAAAGTGATTATGGTAGAGAATTTAATAATGACAAATTTGATAGTTTCTGTGATGAATATGACATATCACATAATTTTTCAGCACCAAAGACACCACAAAAAATGGTGTCATAAAAAAAAGAGATAGATCTTTACAAGAAATGATTCGAACAATGATTAATGAATTCAATCTGCCTAAGTATTTTCAGGCCGAAGCGGATGCATATATATGCCATGTTATTGATAAAGGTGAACATTAGACATAAAATTGATAAAACACCATATGAAATTTTGAATGGTAAAAAACTCAAAATTATTAATTTCAAAATTTTTAGTTTCAAATATTACATTCTAAACACTAAAGATAATTTTGGTAAATATGATTCCAAAATAAATGTAGGTATCTTCTTAGATTATTCCCTGTGATGCATATAGAGTTTTTAACAAATGGTAAAAATAGGAGGCCTTGGAGGCCCCTCGAGACCCGCCCCGAATGAGAAAAAAAAACAAATTGAGAAGCCAATTTAAAGAGTTAATAGCCGCGGAGGATGAAATTGGAATTACAGACGCAGCCATACCTTTCTCAATTAATTCGTTTGATTGAAGTAAGGGAGGAGCTTTTTTTTATCAGTCAACCGGAGTAAAGGCACTTTTACCTTCACCAACCTTCACCAATTTATTCGTTTGATTGAAAATTGTGATTTGTTTCATGTCTGTCAACTGGAGTAAAGGCACTTCCACCTTCCCCAATTTTTTCAATTGCTTGAAGTAAATGTCGATTCGTTTGTTATGTGTCATCCAGAGTAAAGGCGGCTTTCGGTTTCCCATAAATTGGGAAATGACTGCTCATCTACCATTCCTATATGTTTCAATTGAACTGAATGTCGATTCGTTTAATCTCTGTCAACTGGAGTTCCTTGGAAGCATCCCAAGACAGCTAGTAAGCATGGACGAAGAAGTTATTTTCTATGTTGTTAAACATTTCACCCTTATAGTGATGGCAATCATTTGTTGATCCTTTTCATCTCTCCGTCTTCTTAATTTATCTGGAAATAGGCCTAAAAATTTTTAAAGCTACTGATGAAGTGGTTATTTGAATGTTGATGGATGCCATAGCGTAACCAAATCAGGCGGTGGTAAACCTAGTACCGTTGGCAAGGTTGATGTGGAGGTCGGGGAAGGGGAACCACAACAGTGATCATAAGGTTAACTCTAGCAGCAGCCATGTGAGGAGGTACGCATGTTGGTTACTCAGAAAAAGGTATGCTTTTGACATGAAAAGTGTTAACATAGTACATTTAGGAACGTGGGATACCCTACTGTTCTCCAAAATTTCATGATATATATGTATGTATATATGTAAATGGTACGCAACTGCAATTGAAAAACAAAAATCAAGTATAAAGTGGAACATGATCTGGTAAGAACTTTAACAATCCTTTAATTCCACGTGATTTTTTCTCTATGGTTGTATATTTAGTGTCATGTGTATGTTTGTGATTGGCTACCGTAATAAAGTGTTGGTAGAAAGTATCAAAAAATTACGAGTCTCAAATATTAGTATTAGTGTGAATACAGAAATGCGAGACCGGCCTGTGATGGTGTCGACAAAACCTTTGAAATGTCCATGCAGATAATGTTATGGATCTAGTCAATTTTGATATGTATGAAAGATTGTTGTATCAGTGTGATATAAGAAGCAAGATGGTCGTTAGGTGTGGTTGTAGTAAACTTTTTAGTGCATATCGATATGTACCTTGATCGTGGTTTTATTTCTGAATGTATGTTTCATGAGAAAATGCAGACTCATAATTCCGGAAAGTTGTCATACATCCAAATCCTATGTAGGGAGGCATTACCTCTGTGGTGTTTGAGAAGTTAGTTTGCAGTGAGGTGGATGTGATCTAAAATCATGTAATGGTAAGTATTGTTTCTATTTTCATCCTGTGCATTGGGAATCTTTATGCAATATAGCAAAAAATATGTGGAGTGAAATTTGAGTTATGTATTATTAAGCGGGTGTAATTTTGTAGAGCTACTCGTGCAGCACATGTAGCTATCTTGCAATATGAAATATGTACTAGAGATGTTTGTGGGCTGCACGGTTTTTGGTTGGTATATTAAATGATTCAATCTTTTTGTTTCATATATGAAATAATATGATAATTGCATATACTTGAAAAGTTGAGTAGAATAAGAAGGCTGTCAAGGTACAATTAATACTTCCCAAAGGGGAATAAAATACCATCAATGTCCTATACCTAGTAACTGGAGAAATGATGTTACTCAAAGGGTCCTATAATGCAGAGTGGGGGGAAAAAGAGGGAGTTAGTGTTAGGTGTGTAGGCAAGGTGTGAAGAACAAGTTTCAAGGAGTGAAGAATTGGAGAAGTTGAGGATAGCTGAAATTGATACCAGCTAAAAATTGAACAAAGGGGCCGATGTCTCGGTGGATCCATCAAATTCTAGAATGTAGCCATGCTTAGCTGAACATAGTAGCGTTATGATGACGAGGAAGGAGCGTAAGGTAAATTGTTAAATATTTGTTAGTAATATCTATTGTACACTTGTGAGGTGTTAAATTTGTAGTACAAGCCTTGAAGAAAGGAGAAACAGAAAAAGTAATGTGTCGAGGGAGCAGTTGGGGGAGAAATGAAGATAGACTGTCAAAGTACATTGAATACCTCCGACAACATATGAGGATGCAGTCGGGGTACTATTTCAATGAACAACAATGTCATCATATGTGTTTAGTGTAGGTACTTAAATTTGTATTACAAAATGGGAATTTAAATATCGTGAAATGATATTTTATTGCAGGTTGGATGATGAAAATGTCGTCGATAATGATAGGTTTGGGTTGACACTAGGGGATTGTGTGTCATGTTTGAAGGGTCGATGTTGCAATAGTAGCATAGTAAGTGCTTATTTTCTACGAAAGTAGTCGTATGTCTTCATTTTTAATTAATAGAAGGCATGATACAGTATGGGCATATGTAATTATATTGAATTATTTATAGTTTGTGAGTGGGTATTCTTCCATTTTGATGTTGGAGTCCACATCTGCTGGTGTACCATTAGAGAAGTATATCTTGGATTGATCGTTCGCAGTAAGATGGATTAAGTTTGCGTAGGAAATGCTTGATATAATTAACTTAATTGCGACTTGGAGAATGTGGTTTTGTGTTAATATTGCAAAGTCAAATTGAGAAAATGAGGAGGGAAAGCAGTGGGATGCCGGTGTCTAAAGAAGCTGTCATAGCCATGGTTACGAAATCTGCAAGAAACATATCAAAGGATCTGCGATTAGGCATTTATGCGTTGTGAAACTGTAAACCTTTTCCCTTAATTTACTGTCATCACGAGTACTTGAATTGTACACAATTATTCAACGTACACCGAAATTACAATTGCTTTGTTAAATTTCTAAGAAATAAACATTGACGACATGAAAAATAAATCGTCCCAATGCTTCTACGTCGTTGAAAGCTAGCATAAACGATGATGTATCACCAATATCATATTCCAACATGTTTCACTATGTTTTATTCAAAAAGGAGTTTAGGAAGACATTCAAAATAGATGTCTAATAAGTTAACATGTCAACTTCTTGAAAAAAGAATCAAGCTGCATCCCTGTGAAGCGATAATGCTATCTATACGATGCCCAATTTTTCTTACTGGATAATTAATATGTATAAACATATTAAACATTCAAACCATGAAGGTTTATTCCTCATTTTTGGTTAAAATTTTTAAACCAAAATCTTCAAACGGTGACTCCAAGTAATGATGTAATCTCATACACTTATGATAATGTCAAAACTTCATTGATAAACCACAAAAAAAATAAACATCATTTCAAGCAACCCTTTAATGAGTTATGTTGGAATACCGTACAATGGATAGTGTAAAAATTAGACATGGATCACACATTTTAAAACTGCCATCTTCCATCGAAATTTAAAGCCTCCTAGAGGAGATTAAAAAAAACTCATGGATAGCCTTTAATCCTATGAGAAGAACGATGATGCCACTATTGTAAAAACCCAAGCAATTATGTTCATCATCCGTATGCCACAGGTCGTCCTCCCTACGTTTCAACCAAAGTGTAACACATCAGTTATATCATGACCAGTTGCTCCACGGTGAATCACACAATGAAAACTTCTTAAACTTACCAAATATTTGTAACTCATTACAATGTGCTGCTATCATAATGCAAGGGCCCCAAAGAGATTGTACTTCGCATCTTGGTCAAACGCTTTACGGTGCTATGCCTCACGATGACAACTCAATGTGCAGTTGCAGCACAAATAATGTTTTCTTCATATTTGTAATGTCAAGAATGAAAATAACTAATATATCAACCGGGTATCATTATAGTAATGAGACTGACATTATAAATGAACTATGTTCCTTACCAGCGTCACGTAGCTCTGCCTTTCAGCTCTTGTTTTCCTGATATCCATATTTAGGACTTCTTAATCCAAAACCTTCATGTTAGAGATGAAGCATTACACCCTCGGTCATCAAATGAGACTAACCAAGCTACCATCAAATTTGTAACATCACTGTCAGCCACTTCCATATCTTCACATAAAGCTTCAATTCTTTGTGTCCTGTTTCAAAAAAAAAAAAAAAAAGGTACGTGAATGCAATATGAATGATTTCAAGTTACCTAGGAATCTATCTCGCTTATATCCTTCTCTTTATCCAACATGCGTAACCCAATTACAGGACCATGACATTAACTGAATAATGAGCATCTTCTAACCAAGGGGTTTTAATTTTGTTACATTCTCCGAGTTCTACTTATAAGCTCATAAGAAATATGCATTGTATCCTCACGGTGGCACTCCAACTTATCTCCGAGACTATCATCTTTCATATTTCTAACTTCTGTGGTGTTTCCTATAAATTTCAAATCACCAAAACATCTCCTCTGATTTCTTTCAAGACTAGCTTAATCCACTATTTATAGTGTAAGAAGTGATCAATTTATCCATTGGCGAAATTTGCAATGTTCATCTGGTAATTAATTCTTTTGGACCATTAGACAAATAATGATACCATTGTGCAATATAACCATTCCTCATAATCCGCTCATGATCTTCTTTATTTGATCGATCAGTTTTCCTAATTTTACTTCATTCAGTTAGTTGGTAGCTTCGGTCGGTTGACTAATGTTCGTTCGGTCAGCTGATCTTCATATTCTGTCAGTCGATCTCCTTAACGAGTTCATTCAGTCGACTGATCTATATGGTTCAGTCAACCAATCTGCCTTCAGGGGACCGATGCTTCATTCAGCACTAGTATGCGGTCGTCTGATTTGTATATGGTCGACCAATGCTTCCTTTTATCCGAAAAATCAATGTTCTTTTTTAAGTGACCCGATTATTATATATATAGGAATCCATATTTAGAGAGTCATTTCACATGCATAATTATGACTTACATTTTATATACATACTTAAATTATAATTTGGAATAACGGTAAAGGTGTTAGATGCATTTAATTGATCATTTTCAGGTATAAGTGATTTTGATGTGATTATCGTGCAAATGTGAATTTATTTTTGTCTTGACTTATGAATTTGTGATTTGAAATGATTAAAGGGATGCAAATTAAGGGATTGGTATGGTGATAAATGTTTTAAAAAATAAAAAAGACGATGAAGAAACTATCTGAAATAGTCATAATCTAATGATTAAAATAAAGAGAAGATTTGTAATGTCATGAGGTGTCAATGATGTGCTTTCTCATCTTTTTTTTAGGAAAAGAATGAATAGTCCTAAAATTTAGGTTT
>JAOXYD010239053.1:0-17273 GCA_028565735.1 Pinacopodium congolense | reverse complement strand
AATGACATCTCTCTTATGAGTTACATGTAAGTATATTATTTAACCAAGTGAGGAGAATAAAATGAGGTATATGCTTGGCTTCACTTGAGATTTGAAAAGAGGAAGTTCTTTTTTTTTTCTTTGCATGTAGGAAAAGTAGTCTCTTGAATGTTATTGATGATTCTTGAATGATGTTGATGACACTTAAATTTTGTTTGTAATTTTTAAATCCCTTTTATGCTTTTATTACTCCAAAAATTATTGTCACTACATAGATTTAAGGAGCGATAATTATATGATATATAGATAAAGGGGGAGAGAATAATGTTATTAAAAAAGATGATCCATTAATCAAAGAAGATAGATTTTGTATGATTAGTAGAAAATTAAAAATCATATAAAATTGTCAACAAACATGCTTTTCGGATAATATCTTCTTAGACTCAAGATTAGCGATACATTGGCTTTGTATATATGAGCATTTGAATGTGTCTTACATATTTGGATGTTCGATTCTTTGTGTATTTTTAATTTGAATGATGATATTTGAATCATGTTTAGATCTCCTTCATGTTTCATTGCTCCTCTTAATGCTTATAGATGAGATTTCTATATTTGATATTAAAATTGAAAAAAATGGGTTGAGAAAATATGATATTATGTGATACTAATTATGTAAAATTACTTTCTTTTATTTAAGGAGGAGCTTGTTCTCTCTTCTTTGTAAGGAGGGGGTTTTATTTTGAAATAATTATTACTTACTTATAACAGATGAATTTAGAGGGAGTAAGGAGTTTTAATTTTAATGAATTTTAAGTATAAGAGTTTTGGAGTTTTTCCTTAATGACTTTTTGAGTATTTGAGTTATTATATTTAATGATATAATTTTTTTTAATCATTGTAATGAATTTAATGATATATTGGCTTTGTATATGGGCACATTAGATTTATCTTACATATTTGGATTTTGTATGCTTTTAGTGTCTCTTTAATTTGAATGATGATATTTGAATTATGTTTAGCTCTTCTTCAGATTTCATTCTTCTATTGATGCTTATAGATGAGTATTTTTATTTTTATTTTCTAAAATTGACAAAAATTAGTAGAGAAAATGTGATATTATTTGATATTAAGTATGTGATATAAATTTCCTTTATCTAAAGGGAGCTTGTTCTCTCTTCTTCAGGGAGAGTTTGATTTTTGAAATGATTATGACTTATTTATAATATATGAATTTAAGGGGAGTAATGAGTTTTGCTTTTAATGAATTTTAAGTATAATAGTTTTGGAGTTTTGGTTTAATGACTTTTTGAGTATTTGAATTATGATATTTGATGATAGAATTTTTGTTTTTGATATTATATAAACGAAGAGAAAATCTAAGTGATTGATAGAAGTTCATTTCATAGTGTTTTCCATGATATTGTGATGTAAATTCACCCTTATTTTGATTATTAAATGTTTAATTCATATTTGGATTTGTTTAAATTGTAGAATAATCCCTAATTGAAGACGAAGTTGTGAGAAAAGATTAAAAAAAAGGAGCAAATCAAGACTTAAACAGTGATCCTAAATCAATCCATATTTAAGTCCCTGTAGACCTGCATTTAAGTCAGAATTTGGAGTTAAACGCGGTAGCTAAATGATACTGTTTAAGTACTTTTCAAGTGTTGTCTAGGTAGTTGTCGTGAAATTTCTAGCTAGATCTCAACTCTTACTTGTAGTAACTTGATCCACTTGCAGCCACTTACTCCAGATATAAATATTGAGCTACATAAGCCATGTTCGGACATGAAGAACATAGATTAGGAAACCAAAATCAAATCCTTTAGTTAGATTTTTCTTGTTCTTTATCTAGGTTAGGTTTTTGCTTATGCTTTCTTTTCTAGCTTTGTATTTGATAATTTCATGTTGTTTTTAAGGATTATAAGAGTTTGGTTAAGTGAATGAAGGTTGTATTACAGTTTAGAGCTTCATTTAGTTCAATTTAAACCTATAAATAACTTGTTTCTCACTCTTTATTTACATATATTCAAGAACATGTTGCTTAAATTTGATCCTTGCTATTCTTTGATATATTTAATGTTTAATTTGATTTTTGGCTAAGTACAGGTTACTAAATGCTTTGATTAAGTTTCCACTATATTTTGGATGATAATCTTTGTTTATGTAAAGCTTGTCTTAACTTGGCCACTTAAGATAAAGTCAATAAATGATTAAGGATATGAGAAATCTACTTAATTATTGGATAAATCAATAAAGAATGTGGTTTAAATCAATGAATGACCAAACTTTTGTTAATCATGAGATTGTTAATCGAGAAATAAGGTATTTTTAGGTTAAACTTCTTGAACTTTAAACCTATTACCTAAAATTGATGAATGACCAAACTTCTATTTAGGTTATTTAGAGATAAGGCATTGTCTTAACCGTAACATTGTCTTGATCTAGTGAAGATACTGGTGAGCTCGTCGTAAGCTATCAAATGATAAAAATACCTAACTAACCTAACTAAGTAGCTAGGGCAAGTCAGGGCCGATCCCACAGAGAGCTAGAGTGTATTGTTATCTCTAATGTTGTCAAAAAGAAAATAAAACCCTTAAGATAATTGTCAAAACAAAGACAAACAAATAAGAAACAAACAAGAAATACGAAAAATGGGTGGAAGATATATCAGGAATTATAGACTTATAATCGATCATCGAAATAGATAAATTGCGATTGGTATAGGATGCTAGCCTATAGGTTCAAACAAGCTCTCAAACCCTTAGTTCCACCATTTTTAGATAGGTCCTATACGATAAAAAACCTATCCCTAATCACGAGGCAACCTAGAATAAGCTCTCTATATTTAACGACGCGATAACATTAACAACCAGAGAACGACTAGCCTAAGGCACAATCTCACAAGCTCAGATTGTCTAACTCAGACAATTAGAATTATATGCTAAGTTGATTAAGTTCACTAACAAATTCAATTAGCCTATTATTACCTATGGAAATCACTAGGACTATTGCGTATCACAAGTTCATTCCTAACACTAGAATTAGAAATTAAATCTAAGATGGCCAATCCTAAAAATTATTCTTTAATTCATGTAATTTATGTGGAATTCCAATTCAATTTTTACCTAATTCACAATACTTAAGCAATTCATAATCAATTCTCACAATTATTAAGCTAAAATCCCATTAATATCCTCCAACCCCAAATTAAACAAGCTAAACATAATTAAATTAAGAAAAACAAAAATAAATAACATTAAATATAATTAATTAAAAGAAAACAAAAGCTAAAAAATAAAAAAAATAAAGACAAAACAAAAATTGACATTTAAATTAACGCAAACAAACATTACTTAAGCTATTATTTCATTAACTAAAAACTTAATTATTCAAAACTTAAACTAAATTTCTAGAAAATATTCTAATAACTATAAATTAAATAAAAAAGAAAATAATATGCAAATACTATAAGCAAATAATAATCAAGACATAAAGCATAACTAAAATAAAAATATGAAAAGAAATTTAATTCAAATTTTCTAAAGAGAAAATCAATATTATAAGCAAATATTTGTTGTAACTTAAGGAAAACAATAACCTTAAAACTAAAATAATATTCAGAACAAAGTTAATAAAAATAAACATTCAGACAAGAAACTAAACAAAGGAAAACTAAAATGCAAACTGCAACCGAATTTAGAAGCAAAAATAAAAACAATAATCAGTAGCTAATTCAAATTAATCTCCTAAAGGAAGAACAAGTGCACTGTTACTCTTGGATTTATGGAAACTTCAGCCGCTCCTCACTAAGACTCGACAATAGCAATGCGCCAAACATCCCTTCAAGCTGCCAGTCCAAGTCGTGTTCCAGCCGAAGACCACAAGCTTTAGCGAAAGCTCCCACACATCCATACTTCTGGACTAAGATAGCAGCACTCATCCCACTCATCTCTCTGGTCTACTAGCAGCTCCACACCATGCGTCTAACTCCAAGCCCGGACAGCCAACCAAGACTCCAAACACTCGTCCACTCAGTAGCTCAAAGCCAGCTGCAGCCAGACCAAAGCTCCCCACTCATCTCTCGGATAGCCACAAGATAGCTGCCATACGCCCAAGCCAAGACGCAGCTCTCCCTCGCGTCCCCACTCACCAAGCAAGACTCGTTGACACTCAAGACAGCAGTTACCTCACTCAGCCGCAAGACCAAAGCAAGACCTAGGGATTCCCCCTTAATTGGAAATTAATTCCCTCCTCTGAGCTACTTCCGAATGCGCGTCCTTTTTCTCATAGCTTAATGCTCGTCGTCTTGCTTAATGTAAAATAGCGAGTTTAAACTAGTTTATTAATTTTTTTCTTTTTTTTCAAATTAATATAATTTTGACTTTTGCTCAAATTAATTTAATTTCGTCATGCATTAACCCAAAATTTGTGCTAAGGTAGTAAATCTGTCATGCATTATTTAATTGAGTATTTAAATAATAAAATAAAATTAAAATGACATTAAAAATCATATGAAATTTTAATAAAATTCAATCTTATCAAATAACCTCACACTTAAACTATTTCTTGTCGTCAAGCAATTTAAACTCAACCAAGAAATCCTATCAATTCATTTTCAAAGAAAATCAAGTGTATGTAATCATTCAAATTTCGGAAAACTCAAATATCAAGCTACTACATATATCATAATTTCTTTTCATCAATACACATAAACAAAGTCAAATGAAGACACAATTGATCAAAAGCAAGAATATAACTAAGATGGACTTTCCTCACAGTGTTCACTCAAATCACTCAACTACGTGAGGGTTGGTGTTTTAGTTATAACTCCCTCTAAGAGACTACATTACCATAGGCTTGCAAATTATAAGATGTACATCATTTCCCAGAACCTTATTCGCCTATTACATCTAGTTTTTTTCCCAGTTATCATCGGACTTGGGGTAAGTTTCATTCATCTGTCGCCAACCTTGTCTGCCTGTATAAAGGTAAAATGCATTATGTATTTCCTTTCTTAAACAATGCTTTGACTTCATTTTCTTATAGGCACTACTTTATTCCTCAACATTATGATATTTGGGGCATAAAGGGAGACTCCTCCACCATAGGGAGGCTATTTTGATGGTAGGCTACATGACTAAAAAAAATCTATATTTCAACAGTCTGTCCCTAATTTTTATTTACCTATACTGAACATGTTTGCTAATAAAGGAGGGAAAAAAGACGTAGTAGCTCAATTGAGATTGATTCCTACTAGTAACATTTAGATGTTAGTGGATAATCATGAATCCAAGTATTCAAAGAAGAAACATTTAAACAGAAGGAGAACTATCAAACAATATAAAAACACAAATTTCCTATGGTTTAATCATTGAAAGGGGTTTTATTTCTTCATCTACATGCCAAATGGAGGAAACAAATCATAACCAAATGCAAGGGAGATGTAAATTCAGGGGGAGATTATAATAAGAGCCATGATCTATGGTCAACGTCACATTGGTGTCAATTGTCCCCTCCCAATCTCAAGTTTTGTACATACATTTGCCATTAGATCAAATGGTGTAGCTAATAAAAGAGAAGAGGAAGAAGATTTAGAAAATATTGGCTTTTAAATTAAAGGAGGTTGAACTAGTGATATGATGAGTGAATACATTCTCCCTTTAGAAAGAGTATCATAGAACAAGTTTTCCATTGTAGTGAAGAATAATTAAGTGCAACAAAAAAAGGAAGACACTTATGATATGAATACCAGTGACCAAGAATAATTGAACAATCGAATAGTTAAATGAAATCTATTCAAAATGCCACCACATATGTAAAACCTCTATCCGCTATTAATCTATCTGAGATTTCAGTCTTCCTATATTCAAGAGAGTAATAGCAACCTATGTAACATTTTTTGTTATAAAAAACTAAAAACATTTTCGTTGCACTATAATTGTTGCACTACTATTCAAATCACTGATATTACCTAAACTACATGTTACTTGATATTTTATGACCCAGCACTATTCAATCTTGAATCATAAAATAACAATTTTCCCAATTTAATACCAAATTTGCCTCTTCACATCTCTTAAGCAGCTTATCTAGATTTTCCAAATATGAATCAAAGAAAAAGCCAAACACTGAGAAATCATCCATAAATACTTTAATATAAGATTCAATCCTATCTAAAAAAATAGCTAATATGCAATATTGAAAAGTGACAGGTACATTGCACAACCTAAAAGGTATATGCCTATAAGCAAATGTGCTATAAGGACAAGTGAATGTAGTTTTATCTTAGTCCTCAAGGGTTACTAAAATTTTCAAATAATTACTATAACTATCTAGGGCACAATGAAAGCTATATCCTGCCAATATCTCAATGATTTAATCAATAAAAGAAGTGGGAAATGGTTTTTCCTAATGGCATCATTTAACTTTCTATAATCTATGCACATACACCAAACAGATACCTTCCTTTTTACTATTTACTCATTTTGATCATTTTAGACTATAGTGATGCCACCTGTCTTAGATACCACTTGAACTGGGCTCACCCAAGGTGAATTATAAATCAGATTTATTATCCCAGTATTTAGAAACTTAATCACTTCATTTTTTACAACCTCTTTCATATTAGGATTTAATTGTCACTATGGTTGGACAAATGAATTACTTCCTTCTTCCATAAAAAGTTAATGCGTAAAAATTGAAGGACTTTACCTTTTATATCCGAAATAGTCCAACCAATAGCTTTAATATGCTCCCACAACACTCTCAATAAACTATCCTCAATACTTTCATTTTAAGATGACGAAATGATAACAGGCAATTGTGATCGGGGGTTAAGAAAACACACTTTAAATGAATAGGAAGGGGCTTTAATTCTAACTCTGGTGGCTCTTCTATTGATGGCTTTGGTACGGGCTTAATGGACCTTTCCAAAGTCTCAAATTTTTTCCAAGGATGCCAACTAGAAGTTATCTGTCTTGCATCTAAAGCTCCTAAAACCTCAACAATTTCATCTTCCTCGAAATATATAAATTGAGAATGAGTTAACGCCTTCTTCAAAAGATCAAAAAATAAAACATTGAAATGTCACCTATTCAATGCTAAATTCCTATAACATTGTAGCAATCATTATCCATTGGATGCTGAATTCCATTAAACATATTAAACTTCACTTCTTAATCCTGGAAATGCAAAATCAACTTGCTACCATGCACATCAATTAAGGCCTTTGCTGTAGTTATAAATGGGCATCCAATAAAGATGGGTACCTTATAGTCTTCTGCCATATCCAATACCAAGAAATCCACAAGGAAAATAAACTTATCAACTTTACTAAAACATTCTCAATAATCCTTCGTGGATAAGTAATCGAACGATCTACCAATTACAGTGAGACTATTGTAGGCTTTAGTTCTTTCAATCCTAATTTCTTTAAAATAGAAAAAGGAATTAAATTTATACTAGCTCCAAGATCCATAAGCGCCTTCTGTATTTACAAATTTCCTATTGCACGAGGAATGGTAAAGCTACTAGGGTCCTTTAATTTAAGAGACAACTTCTTTAATAGGATTACAGATCATTCTTTATTCAAATTAATAGTCTCATAATCCTCTAATTTTTATTTCTTTAACATAATTGCCTTTTAAAATTTTGTATAACTTGGCATTTGTGCTATGACCTCAACAAATAGGATGTTAGTATATAATATCTTAAACATCTCTATAAACTTCCCAAATTGTTTATACAAATTTGCATGCTTTAACCTTTAGAGGTAAGGAATTTATGGTTGGATTTGGTATTAATTTTCATTAATCACTTCCTTACCTTTCTCTTTTCTTTTTATTGCTTCCATAATTGTTTCATCATTTTTTTCTATTTTTGCATCACTATTTTGTTCTACTCCCCTACCCTTTACTTCCTTTCCACTTCTTAAGGTAATGGCCTTTATATGCTCTCGAGTATTGGCTTTAGTTGTGCTTGGTAACTTACCAGGAAGCCACTCTTATAAAATCTAAGAAATTTGGCCAACTTGAATCCTAATGGTTGCTTCATAATTTTGTAAACGAGACTCATTACCTTATATAAAGTTCAATATAGTCTCTTCCAAACTTGAGTTTTTAGATCAAGGTGGATTCACCCTAAACCCTAGTGGTGGAGCTCTCTGTGATTAAGCTAGGGGTTGGTAAGTCTTTTGATTGTCTCTTAAAGAAAAATTTGGGTGTTTTCTCCATCTATGATTGTAGGTATTTGCATAAGGATCATTCCTTTGCCTATTATAACTCACATATTGGGCTTCAACTTGGTTTCTACTTCCACTACTTCTAATTCCACTTACCAAAATATCTCATTTCTTATTCAAGATATCCATTTAGGTTGCTAAAACAACTATATCATTGATAGTATAAACCTTATATGGTTTTCTTGGATGGCACTTAGAGTTATATTGGAAATTGTTAGTTGCCATCTCTTTAATGATATTATAAGCTTCATCTAGAGTTTTATACATGAAGCTTCCTCCAGCTATAGCATCTATAATGCAGCGAGTAGAGGGTGTGAGACCTGTATAAAATATGTATACTTCTTACCAAGTATTTAAACTATGGTTAGGACACTTTGCCAACATTTTCCTATATCTTTCCCAAGCTTCAAACAAACTCTCATTCTCATAATTGCGTAAAAGAATTAATTTCAGTTTTCATCTTTGCAATTTTGGTAGACGGGAAGAACTTAGTTAGAATCAGCTTCATTAATATGTCCCATGTTGTAATGGAACTAGGGGGATGAGTATTTAGCTATGCTCTAGTCTTTTCTCGAAGGGAAAATGGAAATAATTCAAGTTTTACAATATCATCAGACACACCATTACTCTTTAAAAGATCACATATATCCAAAAAATTATGTAAATGTTCATTTGGATCTTTAAGAGTTATTCTACCAAATTGGGAAGCTCTAACCATTGAGATAATACTATGAGGGATTTCAAAATTATTAGCATTTATCCTAGGTCGTATAATGCTAGCCATAGGTTGTGCCCTGTTACTTAATACTAAATCCACCATAGTTAAGGGTCTAACACCCTATTGAGGTCTATTCTTCAATTGTTCTAGTGGATCCATATCTAAATCAATTAATTGTTCACTCTCAGTTTCTACTCCTAAAGTTTTCAACGTGCTCTCTTGAGTTTATTTCTTTTGCTTCCTAAGTGATTGCTCAAGCTTTAGATCAAACTCTAACTTCTTAGGTTTTTTTCCCTCAGTATGCATATAATATTAAAGAAAACAAGAAATCGAATAACTAAAACTCACAAAAGCAAATGCATGTATTTCCATCAAGCAAGAAAAATAAATTTAAAAACTTTAAATAATATACAGAACTCTAAACTAATCTTCACCATTTTGTCCTAATATTTTAGTTATGATTGGCTTCAAATTCCTTGGTGGTGGTGCCAAAAATTTCTTATTGGCTTTTTATGAAGACCAATTAATCCAAATTCACTCACAATTTATGTTCTTTAAGCAAACTTTTCTCGAATCAAATTTAAACAAACATTGATTGCAAGTGGACTAGTTATAAGTAATATATGGAATTATTTTTTATCCAAGTTATCGCTCCACAGGAATCTATACCAAGTTACAAGTACTAGGACAAATTAGGATCAAAATTATCTAGAGATTCAAAGTAGAATAAAACTATAGCTAAAATTACTAATTGAAACTAAAACTACCAAATTATGTAGAATAACTTAGTTAGTATGAAAGGATTGCCTAAATGGATGAAATAGATTATGGAATTGGTCTTAAATTATCCAAATAGATTAATTTTACATTGAAGGAATTTTCTTAGGGTCACTTCTCTAAATCAAAGCAAAGCTATTATTAAGACAAACCTTTTTCTCTAATGATTTAAGATAAAGTTTGGTCATACATCAATCTTTAAGTATTAGGTATAAAGGATAGAAAGCTTAACTTGAAAATTCTAATTTTTAGATTATAACCCTCAAGATAAACCAAAGTTTGGTCATAGAATGATTTAAATCAGGTTGCTAAATGATTTGTCTAATAAATTAGGTAGGTTTCTCATATCTCAACTTGTTTCTTAACTTTATTCCAAGTGTTTAGGTTAGAATAAGCTTTAATCTCATCATTTAAGCAAAAGACAACTTTCCATCATGCATACAAACATATTAAGCACATGTCTAGATCATTTTAGAACCAATCCATAACCAAAAAAAATAGGTTCAGTCACTCATTTAAAGTAAGAAATAGATCATTCTCATATTATTCATCATGTTCTTGAACAAAGAGAGAAAAGAGCTCATTTAAATATGACGACAGGTTTGAAAGCACCACTAAACAGTCTCAAACACATTTACAAGCTTAAATCACGTGTAAGAGCTTTAAAAATCCTTAAATATCAACAGAAATTTGCAAAAAAAAGATCTAAATGTTGAAAAAAAGAGAAAAAAGCCCTAAAATAGCACTTCTTATGAATTCTCTCTTGATTTCTTGTTTGATCTGTCTGTAGCTACTGGAAATGTGTTTAACCATTCAATATATATGTCTGTGGAGTGTAGGAACAAGTTGGCAACTTGTAGCCAATCAAATAAGGAGATGTAGTTATTTTTGTCTCGACTACTAGTATAACGATGCTAGAAAGGAGTACAACGTTGTTGTAATACTCCTGCGTTTTGAGTCCCGAAAGGAGTTAAATCATGGTCTATAGGAGTAAAACATGGGGTTGACTTGGCCTGCCATTTTGCTCCTAATGCATCTCCATTCTTCATAATTTTCTTGATTTCCCTTCCAATTGGGTTGCCATATACAAATTAAATAATTATGGGCAAAAATTTTAAAAATTTAAACACAAAAAGGAGTGAATTCATAACTAAATATCATGAAAATTCATATGAAATAAACTCTTATTAGAGTACATCTAACTGCATCATATAGCAAACTTCATATAAGTCATAACATAAGTATTTCTAGATTATACAACCTTTATGATTACCTCAAATAACTACCCCACTTATAATTGAAAAATATAATATAAACTATTATGCTTGCTTCTTTACAAGCATATTACACCTTTGTACATAACACACCATAGATTCAAGGGGGTTAAATACAGATCCTATATAAAGTGTACAAGAACAATGTACTATGCCTAATGTTAATGGAAACATATTTGAAATCCATATAGTGCAGGTGTTAATAGACAAATTTACATCAACTCACAAGATTCATACCTTATAATCAATTTATACCAGCATGTTTTATAGACCATATAAGCCATCTTCATAAACCATTGTAGAACCTATATAGGCCGATTCATCACTTCATTAAAAGGAAACGAAATAATTTAAATAACATTTTACTACTGTATTTCCTATCACCTCATACTAGTATGACTAGATGTATAAAATACACTTGTTTCCTATCATGTTTGTGTACATCACTTGTACACTGAGAATTATGCCACCCAAAAAGTTTCATGTACACACAATAACCTAATTAATATATAAAAATCATACAACACACTTGTTTATAGCATTCCTACTATTTGACTAAACTATACAATGTCATTATGCAATCCGTACTAGCTCTATGAAATAGACAACACTAATAACACAGCTTATATAATGACGTATCATAAAGATTATATACAAATACATCACATAACAATTTTCATACAATTTATACTAGAAGTACTTCCAGATTGTATAAACATTATGGCCACCTCAAACAACTGTCTAACTTATAATTGAATAACATAATATCAAGTATAACGCTTTCTTCTTTTATAAGCATATTGCTCCTTTGTACAAAACATTCTATAGATTCAATGATGTCAAATACAGATCATATATAAAGTGTATAAAAAAGAAATGGAATAATTTAAATAACATCCTGTTGTTGTGTTTCCTATCATCTCATACTAGTATTACTGAATGTATGAAATGTACTTATATTTTTTAATGTTTGTGTACATTACTTGTACACTAAGCGTTAGGTCACTCAAAATTTTTTTACGTATGTACAATAATCTAATTAATAAGTTAAAATCATCTAATACTTTCATTCATAACATTGCTACTGTTTAACTAAATTATACAATGTCATTGGGAAATCGATACTAGCTGTATGAATAAGATATATACAATACTACTAATACAATTCATATAACGACATATCATAAAGACTGCATCCAACTGCATCATATAGCAAACTTTATATAAGATATACTATAAGTATTTCCCAATTTTACAATCATTATGGCCACCTCAAATAACTGCCCTAGTTATAATTCAACAATATAATATCAAGTATTGTGCTTTCATCCTTTACAAGCATATTATGCCTTTGTATATAACATACCACCGATTCAGGGATGTCAAATGTAAATCATAGATAAGGTGTACAAACACAATGTACAATGTCTAACACTAATGGATACATATTTGTAATTCACTCAATACAAATGTTAATAAACAAATTTACATTAGCTCACAAGATTAATACCATATATTTAATTTATACCAACATGTTTTTCAAACCATACAACCTATCTCCATAAACTATTGCAGACAAGTATCTTGTACTCAGTCATTTAGAATTGGAAATCAAACATTCTTTTTCACATAACACCAACTTCTTTTCAAATTCACAATTGAAATAACTTTATTTATCTATTTTTTAACAGTAATAGTACATATAACCTCTGCCCTTTCAATTCCAATAGTTTCATTTGCTACACAGCCAACTAGAACATAATGTGCATCATCCTTTAAATCCTTTATTTAAGATGAATTTCCTTCGACTTACTATCTTTGTTCTCATCTATGACTATTGAAACTTTCTTTCTTTCCTTCTGCAACACTTATTAAATTCAGTCAAACATTCCGATACTGCATGATACAATCAATCATAACTAATTACAACTTTCTCGTTTAAGTTTTCCATGTCTTTTGATCGAGGAGTCCAAACAAAGACAGAGATGTAAATCAGACGCTAAAACTCTAACTTATTCTGGACGAACCTGAAGAAATAGATTGAACAAAAACATAAAGATCCTAACTTCTTCTTATATACTCATCATCATTATCTTCTTCATTTGGCATAATTTTGTGATTAAGAAGCCTATGCAAATGTTTAACGGAAGAGATGTGAAGAATTTGGGCATGAACTATTGACGACAATAAAGAAAGTGTTTGATTTCTATTTAGTAAGATAAGGGAGTCGACTGTAGAAATTATCCAATATGCCCCTACGATTAAATTTTAATCTTTATTCCATTAACTTTGCTAATGTTTAATGAATCTTTACAAAATTTATCTTAAATTTTAATTAATGAATAGGGCTACCGGGGGTTGTTTCGGAAAGTGGCATAGTATTGCCGTATTAGAATATCACTTTTATTTGGTTGATTGTGCTTATACATAATTTTCTATTTCTTGAATTTCATTGTGATTAAGTGTTAATACTTAGAGTTATTATTCCTTTTATTATGCACATTATGAAAGAAAAAATACACAAGGCATGTATGTTAGATACGTGAAATTACATGGCTATTAACTTGAAAAGACTAAGAATATGTTGTTATTGCTTGTTTCATCGACACTAGTTCAATGATATTATGTACATAAAGTGACATTCTCCTAACTAGTTGGTTATCTAGATGCATGTCATTGAACTATTCATATTATAAGCTTTAAAGTTTTAAATTTTCATACATATCAAGTGTTCAAAAATTTTCAAAAATTTGGATTATTTTGAAGTCATTTAATTCATCTATACGCTTCATTTTCCTTTGGGATAATATCTAAAAACAAATTTTAGTTACTTTATCAATTATAAAAGTCAAATGTCTGGTTGTTGGAAATCATTCCACATAAAATCCTTTATAGTAAATAATAATTTTGAGATTCAAATTAAAGAAACTTCAACTAAATATGATAATACTAGTGTCTTTCAAATGACTAAGAAATTAATTCAATATTTTAGAACCAAACAAATAAAGATTATATACCATTTAATTAAAGATTTTGTAATTAAATACATGTTAAATTAGTTTAAACTAACCACCAACTTCATATATTCACTAAACCCTTCAATAGAAATTGAATTGGATTTGAATAAAATAGGAATTTTTTGAATTTATCTTTTTGAAAATATGAACATAAATAAAAAGATCAAAATTTATACTATTTGATCGTAAACTAAGCTAAAAATGAAGGGAGACAGTTATTCCTAAAAGTAGTTGGATTTTGAAATTTTTTTGTTCAAAATAAAACTAAAAAATATGACTACAATGAAATAAATTTTGAAATTGAAATTCAAAATAAAGGAATTTATTTGTAAATAATTAGGATTAAGGGACAAACTAGGCTCGAGTTTAGCTTAATGTTTACATCTTTTATTTGAACTAAGGACCTTAATTGTTCCGGAAAACAAAACAAACAGACTGAGAAAAGGGGAGGACATTAGAAAGAGAGGGTTCAATGGTGGTGTTCCTAGTTAGAAAATGAAGCACTTAAGTCAATGTTGTATGGTCCCAAATTTATTCATGTTGTTGTCAACCTATGTGAGTCTCCATAGTTGTTAACATCTTAAGGGTGGGCTTTTCTTTTATCTGTGTCTTCGTTTCTTTTGTTGCATTTGTACTTTCCAAAAATCATTCTTCTCTTTTTTCTCTTCAGATGCTCTACTCATGCTGACATATACAAGTTTGACCGTGTTCTCTTATAATCTAACTAATAATAGTCGTCTAGAGTCTTTCATGTTTTGGATTTTTCTTGTTCTTTACAAATAATTGTGTTTTTTCAGAGATTACATAGAGAGAGTAGGCTGAAGAGGAAAGAAAAGGCAAGAAGTCAAAGGGTGTTGGCTTAAGAACAAGAAGGAGAAGCGAAGGAGTTGTTAACTTTTATGTTTGAGTTGTATGAGATAAAATTCGCATATACAATTTTTAGAGGGGGAGTCTCTTTAGTATACCTATCTTAATAAAGTCTATAAGGTTTCCAAATCATCACAAACCTCACTTTTTCATTTTTATTGGAATTTCTGGATTATGCAGTTTCTTGATTATTATATGACAATTTTTAAAGTTTCCATATATATATAATATAAAAATATAAAGAGATAGACTGGATGTGGGGTTGCATTCAATTGTCAAGCAACAAGAAGAAGAAAAAGGATTGAATAAAGGAACTCCCAAACATTTGGCTATCTCAGATGGGTTGATATTAATTGTGTCTCAGTCGTGGTTGTACAAACTATACTGATGGTATGGACGAATCCCTCTCCTCATACAAATACGTAAAACATGTAGAATGTATCGTAATTTTTGGTCTAATTCTTCTTCTAATGATTGACTCAATCTCTAATCAAAAAGTATACCTTGGGTATATTTCATCTCTTCTAAAGGTTTTGTTGCATATTTTGTTTATATTTAATGTTTTCTAATTCTACTAGCAATCATATAAGAACTTCTTATAATTAAGGATTAATTAGATTTTTTGGAATGTTTCATCAATGGTATTGGCCTTAATGTGTATAAGTTTTTTAAAATGAGCAATACCAAAGTTTTGATCAGAATAGGATCCGAGCAATCCCTTAAAATGGGTTTATTCTGCAGTAGCCAATGTTAGTCATAATATGAATTTTAATGAAGCCATTTAATAATTAGTAAAGTCGAAGTTAACGAAGGGATTATGGTAAAAAAAATTCTTATAGTATTCACTCAATTCAAATATTGAAGTTATTCTATAGATGTAAGAAATCTCAATAGGAATTCATTTAGCCCCTAAGAAGCAGCCCTTCCAATTGAAATTTTTTCTTCATTTTACTATTTAATAACTAGTAATCAAATTTCCATTGGTGTGAATCTAGTAGGAATTGAACCTATGAATTCGTCAATTATGAGTTGGTCGCTTTAACCATTAAAAAATTTTCCTTTAAAAATAGTCAAAACTCTCTACCTTTTTATCTTAAAATTTTCAAATGATTAAACATTAAGGTTAAATGAGCTACATACAAACAAATACAAACTCGAAGATTAAGATATAAGATCATGAGGATATGCTTTTATCTATTAATGGATAAAATCTATATTCAAATAGGCATTATCTTAATAAAATTTTATCATATCAAATAAACTAAATAAATAGTATGTGAAGAATTGAAGATAACATCCTTATATGTAAAGAATCCCATCTTCTTCATGTTTATCTCACATGCCTCATCTTTTAGATCGTGATGATAACCTTATCCGTACAATTTTTAAGATTTATCTGCCACATCATAATGATCCTCATCAAAATATGATGCTTATCTAACTTCCAAACTTATATACAAATGGTTTAATTATTATACACTTACGGTCAAATCTATTATTCATAGTCCATTTGAGTTTATTTATGTTATAGTTACATTGTTCCACGACGAAGTTCAGCAACAATCCAAGCCAATACATAGTAACCTTACAGATTTAGGTACCTTTGGAACTCTTTGTGAAAGTCAGGTGTCTTTACACACCTTTGGATATAGTACCAATTGCATTCGGTCTAGCATTTGAATCTCAATTCTTATCAAAGACTTTCGTTAATACATACCAACACGTGTTAAATCTCGAAAACTCTTGAGATCTTGTCGACACTTCAATTTTTTTCACTTACATATAAGTCTTTGTTTTGTTCCCTAGTCAAACAAGTCTTCTCTATGTCAACTCACATCCCAAGCATCGATCAAGGCTCGCTAACATTTGCATGATTCTACTTTCTAAGACGTAATTCTAATCATTAGCTACCAAATCCTAGTAAACTTCATGATAGTGTCACCTATTTAAACACGATCGTTTTAGTTTTTTTTTTTAGGTAATGTCTATATAATTGTGTTCAATATATATCTAAATTGAAACTATGTTTATTAGGCACTGAAAAGTGACTGCTTTAAAATTTTGAAGTGTGATACAATTATGTTTATCATGATTTACTATTTTAATTACTAATGGTTAATTATAATTATAATTGTATATTGTATTAAATTACTAAAACTAAATATATGAAAATCCCTTATATTATAATTAATATTATTATATATTAGCTTAATGATAATATGCAAGTATAGTTTGAATTAATAGTGATTACAATTTTAATTAAGAAAAAGCTTTTTATATTCCATCCTTTAAATGTTAATATTTAATTTTTGAATTATTTATATTTTTAATTTGGTCATTTTCTTATAATTTTAAATTAGGCATTATTGATTATAATTATATTTAACATTTCTCGT
>JAOXYD010239025.1:0-17276 GCA_028565735.1 Pinacopodium congolense | reverse complement strand
TCTAAGATCTAACAATCTCTACCTAGGTTATTAGAAAAATCAATAAACAACATAGTTTAAATCAATGAAACAACCAAAGACTCGGTTAATCATGAGGGTGTCAGTCTTGAATTAGGGAAATTTAGTATTAGAGTTCTTACGCTTTAAGTCTATTACCTAAGTCTGAAGCATAACCACACTTCAGGATAGGACCAATAGAGATAAGCTAGTATCTTAAATATAGTGCTATCTTGATTTAGAGAAGATACCCAGATTAAGCATCGTTGATCTATTAATTAAATCATCAATCACTAAAGCTTTAACTAGATAATTTAGGAAAAGCAATTTGTAACTCTTTTACATTTGATTGGAAGTTTTCTCGGCTTTTTAGGTTAGTTTTGTAATTTTATTTCTTAATCTATAAGTTGAGAGTTCTCTAGATGATTATGATTCGATTGACCTCGTACAAACAATCACATACATACTTCCTTGTGGGATCGATACTCAGAGTCTTAAAAACACTCTACTATATTACTTGTTGGGATCAGTGAACTTGTTAAAGTGTTGGACTTAAATTAATGGTTATTTTGTGTTATAAAAAATAGATTAATTTATGCTAATTTAGTGTAAGGCCTACCACAAAAAATTGTGCTTCATGTTATCTGATGTTTTTAGTATTATTGACAATTGGTATTATGATACTTTTCTTGTCTTAGTTAATTGGTATCAATTATTGGTTTGCATTAATTTTGTTACAATTGGTATCAAAAAGTTAATTTTTCAACAATTAGTATTAACTATTGGTGTAAGTTGATATTTTTGTTAACAAGTGGCACCTTATTTTGAAATTTGGTTTAAATTAAGAGTGATTTCAACATTTGGTGTCTAGTTTTTTTGCTTCCTAGCATTTGGTATCATATTTTGTTTTAAAAATTAGTATAGATATGTCTCATTTTTCAATAAGGTTGTAGTTAAGTATGTGATTTTTGATTAACTAATCGCCTTTTAATAACGATTGGTATCATTTTTTCTGACGATATGTTTGACACTTTTTGAAATGAGATTTAGTTGTCATTGTCCCTCTTTTAAGTATTTATGAGATGGTGTGTTGAAGTTTTTCATGGAATGTTTTATTAAGGTGAGGATTTATTAAAAGAAATTTCTCTAACATCATTTAAAAGATATGTTATGATGTGTTTTTGACATATTTTTTAAAATTTACTTGAGATATATGATTATAATAAATAGAGAAGATGTGTATATCCCATTTGTATGTTTTTTGTTGATTAGTAGCACAATGTTATGAATTTTGTATGCGATTGTTTTGTACTTATATTTTAATTTTACAACTTTTTGTAATTGGATGTGAACTCTTTTATGATTACAAAAGGGGAAGAATGATAGATATATATTAGCAAGGGGTAGAAAACTTATTTACAATATGTCCATGTATGCGGGTAATTTTCCACCCAAGGGTTGGTTCCACCTTTGTTTTGATGATGGCAAAGTGTTTTCTACTATTGTATTTACTGAGATAGATTTAAAGAAACAAATCTGGAAGTATATGGTGAAGACTTGAAGTGCATGAATGTGAAGACCTAAAGTTAAAAACTGAATTTGATAGCTTAGTATATGTGAGTACTTATGTAAGTCTTCTCTTTTTTCTTACCATAATTTGAAAAGGCTCACTTTATACATATGCATTAATGTTTAATATTTGTATTTAGGATTCATAATCAAGAGATCATGTATGTGATTGATGTGTGTTAAAACCCTCTTGACGTATTAATGAACATATTGGTATGAATTATCTGATTAAGACTTGATTAGTTTGAAATGAAAGATGTATGAATTGATACATGGATGAATAAATTTATATTAATAATGAATTAATAAATAGGATGAATTGATTGATTTAAGTTTGTATAATTGTATAAAATATGTTAAGATATGTTTTGTATTGGTTGGTTTGTGTTAAAATATGTTAAATTGGGTTAAGTTTGGATTGATTGGGCTAATATTGGGCTAAAGTTTGGAAGCTGGCGACCTATGAGGTCATTAAGAGTGTATAAATATTTGTGTTGTGTGTTGTTTATGTGTCTAAGAAGTAATGGAAGACTTATACAAGTTGTTTGAGTATTGTTAAGTTTTTTATGGGTTTATAAACTAGTTTTGTGGTGCATTTCATTCTTATATTTTGTGTAAGCCTTTTATACACCATGGTGAGTCAAGAGATATTTTTTTTTGTAATGTGTGCTTGTGAGAAGGGTGAATGTTAAGAGTAAAATTCTTGAAAAAAGAAGAGTGTGTTGTGAGGTTATTCCTTATCCTTGAAAAGGGATCGTGGTAACTATTAGGGGTGTATTTTATAGTGATTTTGGATGTCAATTATTGTGTATTTATCCCTATTAATGTGCTTAAATGTTTAATTTATGTTTAGAAACGTTTAAATTATAAATTGATGTGACGAATTGGAGAATTGAGTAGAAAGGAGGCAAAACAACCAACTTTGGACCATTGACGGTGGCCTAGCAACCCACTGTTGATGAATCCACAGATCACTGTTGAAGGAGTAAAAAATTTGCTACTAATGATGGTCCATCGTTCATCAACAGTGCCATTGTGCACATAGTAAGCCTACCGTTAATCATCGACAAACACATTTTCTTGATCAATTTTCCACCTTTGCGGCTGCAACTTGCTTCAATCTTCTGCAGCCTCTATCTTATAAATATGAAACACCTCCAGAGCTATAAAACAATGTAGCTTAGGACTTGTAAATGTTTTCTTTTCTATTTTGAAAGATCAAGGTAGTTTAGGATGGTTTTTATTTTGATTTAGTTTCAATCTTTGTAAAATCAATTTGCATGTTATTCCAGAAGCTTTAATCACTTGGATTAGAGTTAGTTAACCATCTCATATCCATCTTTGGTGATTTCTAACTTTTAATGTTATGTATAATGGTTTTATTTATGAAATAATCTATGTTTGTGTTATTTAAGTTAATCATTTTGTTAGCTTTAACTAATTTCTATACTTAAGTTTAATTTCAGATTAAATAGGTTATAAAATATGATATTAGATGAATAATTGTGGTAGTTAATCGTTAATACATGTTTAGTGAATTAATCTTTTTTTATTGAATACTTAATGCTTGTTCTGAATTGATCATGAAATAACCAAAGACTCGGTTAATCATAAGGGTGCTAGTCTTGAATTAGGGAAATTTAGGATTAGACTTCCTAAGCTTTAAGCCTATTACCTAAGTCTAAGGCATAACCAATCCTTAGGATAGGACTAATAGAGATAAGTCAGTGTCTTATCTATAACACTATCTTGATTTAGAGAAGATACCTTAGATTAAGCATCACTGATTTATCAGTTAAATCATCAACTACCAAAGGTTTAACTAAATAAATTAGGAAAAGAAACCATAAACTCTTTTATAATAGATTGAAAGCTTTCTAGGTTTTAGTTTTCTTGTAGTATTTATATTCTTAATTTCCAAAGTCTTGATCCTCTAGATAATTATAATTCGATTTACCTAGCACTTATAATCACATACATACTTCCTCATGGGGTTGATATTCAAAATCTTAAAAATAGTCCACTATAATACTTGTTGCGATTGATGCACTTACCGAAGAGTTTGTTTTAAATTAATTATGAATTTGTGAATTAAAAGTTAGATTAATTTGAGCTATTTTTGTGTGAAGCCAACCACAATCAAGTTTTTGGCATCGTTGTCAGTGTTAGTTAGTCTAGAGTTTGTTTTGTTTTTATTATTTTCTTTATTTTGTTATGTGTTCGTTTGATGTTTTGTTTTTCTGTTTCTTTCTATTTTTTTATTTTCTTGTCATCTTTGTTTGTGTGTTGGGACATCTTTTGCTAGCTCTTTTGAGATATCAAGAAGATGTGTGGGCGAGAAGACCATTGGTGTGATTACAAATGGTATGAGCCTGAAGTTGAAGTTAACCCGTGTGATAGTTGGACAAATCAATTCAAATATTTTGATCAATCCTATACCCTTGATTTTGAGGATTACCCTGATTACTCTTGGCTTAATCCGTCTTGTTTTGAATAACCATCATATTTTCCTAGTCAACAGTACCATAAGTGTATATATGAGTATACCTATAATTGGATGGATCATCTTGATTATTTTTGGCTTAATAAGGTTGCATTCATCTCACCAGTTGTAAATCCTTCTTAACTTGAGCATGATCAAAGAACCTTGGAGAAAATTTTAGAATCAATTAAGAAAATTGATCATAAAGAGTCAATTAAGCTAGCAAGTGAGAGTGATGATTCAACATAAACTTTAGGTAACTCGATTTTTGATACTATTGATTGTTAGCATCATTTCCGAGTCATTAAAAATAAGATAGATGAAGAGTCAAAGATAGCATCTGAGTTCTTAGATTTCATAAGCATTTCAACTTTTGATTCGTGAGTAAGAGTTATTTACCTTCCTTTTTTTTCAAAATACTTTGATAAGGGTATGACTTATGAATTCAAGACTCTTCTGATTGGTATAGGAAAATTTTTGAAATTAGTTTGTCATTATTTAAAGGATGAGGATGAAACGTTAGGTGTTGGACCTAGGCTGAGACTGAAAATACTCTAACCCTAAGGTCCAACTAAAAGACCTTAAAGAAGAGCTTGTTGGGAGGCAACTCAATCGTAGAAGTAGGATTTCATGTGCTTTTAATAAAATGGTGTGCTTTTGGCATGCTAGTGGTGTGTTTCTTTTAGTGTTTTTTGGTGCATTTTTTTTTTAGTTTTATGTGTTTTCTTTAGTTTTGGTGCTGATGTTTTGTCCTTGATTTTCAAATGGCTACGATTCACATCAATGGAGAGCTTTCACGTTCACATCTTTATTTAGGTGTATTTGTTTCCTTTCTCATGCAATTTAAGTGCGGGGGAAGGATATCTTAGTTGAGCTCACTTAAATATTTATTATCTAATAGCATATCAATTTATCAATTTTCTTTTAATAGTTTACAATTTGTGGAAAAATTTTTCAATTTTGATGTTTATTATTTTCCATATTTTTCTTTTAAATTTAATATTTTTGACAATTTGAAATTTATATGATTAATTTTAAATATTAATGACTACGTGCTTTTAACTCATTCCATAATTTAAATAACAGATACCTGATGATTAGAATGTTATTTCACATATAAAATAAAACTTAATAAGTAATTTTGTGACCTCTTATAAAAAAACACTTTTATCATTAGAATAAATAAATAGCTTAGTTAATTATATAAGTGAGCAGAATTCACTCCACTGACTTCTAACATTCTAAAAAAAGGAAAAAAGAGAGAAAAAAGAAAAATAAATATTATTAGAAAGTGTTTATAAGGTTAAAGTTATTGAGTGGTGTTTTTAAATAGTTGATTCGATGTAATTCAATGGAGTAACAAGAGGTTATTCATGACAAAATGTTCACCTTCGCATTAAAAGATTGAGTTACTTCTCAACCAAGTTGCTCACATATTTAATTAATTGGTTTATTTATTATTTATTAAATAAAGAATGTGAAAGTGGTTAGAAAGTTAATGCATTAAACTCATTATATTTTCCTTTCACACATGGAATTGATTTTTGTGACCTAAGTTGAAGGCTGAAAAAGAATGAAATGATTTAAATGCACTTGAAAATTGATATGATTAATTGATTATATAACATTTCAATGAGTCAATATTTTTGAAAGATTCAGAAAACATTTTCAATAATTATGTTGTTAATCTTGAATTAATTTTCCTATAATTATATAATAATTTGAGAAAGTTGAATAACTGGTTTGCCTGAGGAAAAGCAAAATCTTAAGTGTGGGGCAGTCGTTAAGGGTTAATTTTATAGTGTTTTTGGATGTTATTTGTTGTGTATTTACCCTTATTTATGTGCTTAAAAGTTAAATTTATGTTTAGAAATGCTTAAATTACAAATTAATGTGAAGAATTGCATAATTGAGAAAAAAGGAGGAAAAAGAACCCAACTCTATACGATTAATAGCAAGCTAGCAGCTCACCATTGATGGATCCATAAACCACCGTTGAAGGAGTAAAAAATTGGCTACTAATGGTAGTCCACCGTTCATCAACGGTGCCATTATTTGCATAGTCAGCCCTCTATTGGTCATTGATAAACACATTTTCTTGATGAAATTTCCACCTTTGCGAGTGCAACTTGCTACAATCTTATGCAGCCTCTGTCCTATAAATACAGTACACCTCTAGAGCTTTAGAACAAAGTAGCTTAGGTCTTATAAACGTTTTCTTTTCTGTTTTATAAGATCAAAGTAGTTTAGGTTGGTTTTTCTTTTGTTTTAGTTTCAATATCTGTAAAATTAGTTTGCAGGTTGTTCCAGAAGATGTAATCATATGGATTAGAGTTAGTTAATCATCTTAGATCTATCTTTGGTGATTTCTAACCTTTTTTCTTATGTATTATGGTTTTATTTATGAATTAATCAAGGTTTATGTACTTTAAGTTAATTATTTTGTTTTCATTGATTAATTTCTATGTTTAATGTTTAATTTCAGTTTAGTTAGGTTGTCAAATGTGTTATTGGATGATTAATTGTGGTAGTTAATTCTTAATGCATTATTGGTGAGTTAATCTTTGCTTATTGAATGCTTAATGCTTGTCCTGAATTGATAACTTATATATTGCCATTAGATATTCTAAGATCTAACAATATCGACCTATGTAATTAGAAAAATCAATAAAAAAAGATTTAAATCAGTAAAATAACCAAAGACTCAGTTAATCATGAGGGTTCTAGTCTTGAATTAGGAAAATTTAGGATTACGCTTCCTTAGCTTTAAACCTATTACCTACATCTAAGGCATAACCAAACATCAGGATAGGACTAATAGAGATAAGGCAGTGACTCAACCATAGTGCTCTCTTGATTTGAAGAAGATACCCTAAATTAAGCATTATTGATCCATTAATTAAATCATTAACCACCAAAGGTGTAACTGAATAAATTAGGAAAATCAATCTTAAATTCTTTTATAATAGATTGAAAGCTTTCTAGGATTTAGTTTAATTGTAGTATTTATTTTCTTAATTTACAAAGTCTTGATCCTTTAGATAATTGAAATTTGATTGAGCTAGTACTTACAATTACATACACACTTCATCGTGAGATCGATACTCCGAGTCTTAAAAACACTCCACTATATTACATTTTGTGACCGGTGCACTTACCAAAGAGTTAGTTGGAGCTAATTTTGTGTAAGGCCAACCTCAGTTAGTGAGGTTATCCTTTAGCCTTAGAAAAGGGAGAGTGAAATGTTATCCTTGAACCTTGAAAAAGGATTGTATTTCTAATGTTGTATTCTTTTGTTGAAATAGTGCAATCATCTCAACAATGGAATTGGGAACTAGATGTAGCAGCAAGTGGACAGCTTTAAGCTAGAATAAATAAATTTTGTCTCTCTTCCCTTAATCCTTTACTTTTATACATTTACATTTATTTTTAATTCATTGTTCTCATTTAATTTGATAAATTATAATAGTTGTTTTGCTTACATGTTTAAATAACTTGGTAAAAGATTTTGTTTAATAATTTTAGAAGAAATTTTTATCACCTAATTCACCCCCTCTTAGGTGGCATATAGGACCATCAAGATTGGTTTCAATGTATAATTTGTTTATTATATGCTTCTAACATCACATGGTTTTGTCATTATGAAAAAGGGGGAGAATATTGAACCAAGGGTTGGTTCAATCTTTGCTTTGATGATGACAAAGTGTTTTTACTAATGTGTTTATGGAGCTTGTTATGTTTGTTAAGATATATTTGACAATAACAAGACATTAAGTGTTTAGTGAACACTTAAAGTGCAAGTATGTTTAAGCCTTGATGATAATAGACATATATGGAGGTCATGACGTACATTGGAGATGTATAAAGGTCAAGTTGTTGAGAAAGAAAAGCATTGAAGTTGATATTGAAGATTAAAGATAGAAGATCAAGTTCAAGAGTAGAATTTTATAGGTTCAAGAATAAATCCTTGTAAGTTTTCTCTTCGGTCTTACCATAGTGTTGAAAGGGCTCAATTATGCATATGCATTCATGTTTACTATTTTATATATATAATGAATAATTAAGAGGTGTTAGTTGTGTTTGATATGTGTGAAAATCCTCTTGATGTTTGAAATAATGCATGATATGTGATAAGATGATTAAAATTATTAGAGTAATATGATAAGGCAATTTGGTAAGGATGAATAAATTTGAATGCGTTAAATTGTATAAAATATGTTAGGATATGGTGGAAATTGTTTAGTATATGTTTAAATATGTTGGTTTGGGTTAAGTTTATGTTGTTTTGGGTGGAGATTGGCTGAAGTGCATCGATCAATCGACCAAATATAGTGTATAAGTCAACTGACCAATGAGTTCAGTTGATCGCAGGTTGTAAATCTACAACTGAACGTTGGGAAACAACTAATTTTACAATGACAAAATTAGTTAATAATTCATAATGAGAATTTTTTGTATAAATATATGTTTTTTGTGTAGTTTTTGTATCTAAGATATATAGAAGCTGTTTATACATTGAGATTAAGTATTATTGAGTAAGCTTATGAGTTTTTAGTGAATTTGTGTTTCTTTTAATGTTGAGTTTTATTTTGAATTCATTCTTAAGTTTAATGTGAACCTTTATACACCTTGGTGGGTCAAGAATGACAACTTGTGTAAGGTATGATTGTGAGAAGGGTGGAAATTGTGAGTGAATTGTTATAAGGGTTATTCCTGAGCCTTAAAAAAGAAGAGTGATATGAGGCTATCCTTTAGAAAAAGGAGTGAAATGTTGTTCCTTAGCCTTCAAATGAAGAGTCAAAGGTTATCCTTGAGCTTTGAAAAAGGATTATATAGCTAACATTATACTTTTATTGATTGCAATAATGTAAAAATCTCAATAGTTGTGTTAGAGACTAGATGTAGGGTAAGTGGACCACTCTAAACTGGAATAAATTGTTTGTGTATCTCTTCCCTTACTCCTTTTTTATGCATTTATTTTCTATTTATATTTTAATATTATTGTTTAATTCTAGAAATTATAATTATTTTTAACTTCAATGTTTAAATAAATTGGTAAAATATTATTTTGAATAATTTAGAGGAAATTTTAATAACTAATTCATCCCTCTTTTAGTTGCCATATAGACCTAACAACAACAATAACAAGATGAAAAGCAAGGAAACTTATAGGGATTTTTATGGAGAAGATGTGGGTGATGGCACTTAAACCCCGTGCCGTTAAAAAAATGTTAGAATCTTCCTGCTATGATGATGGTGGTGTCACTTCATTCACTATATTCACCTTAATATTTAAGTTGTTTTGTTGTTTATGAAATTGAGACACTGCTCCAAAATGTTATGCCTGTCTTTCACAATGGATAAAATAACTTCCAACTCCTCACCCACTTCTTCAAAATTATAAGAAGAGTTGTCATTGATAGGGTTGAATTATATGATATTTTTATATGTATTTTAATAAGAGTTCAACTTTATTTTATGTCCTAAATGCTTATTTCGTGTTTATATTATGTTTTGATGAAGATTTAATTAGTAGACACAAATTTATATAGAAAAGAAGAATATTAAAAGTAATTTGAAGAAAATAAATATTAAAAGTAATTTGAAGCAAATAAGAAGAGACTTGCAATTGAATTAAGAGCACAATGGTGGTGTTGCATTAAGAAGCTCCAAAATGGCAACAAGGATGAAGACAAAACGCATGAAGCATTAACACGTCTGATTCATTTAATTGCTCCAAACAACAACATTTTAAGGGCAGGACTTGAATTTGTTTTTGGAAGGAATGCAACCCTATAGGAGGCTTGGCTTAAGTGGGTTGATAGCTACTCATACAAAAAAAGAAGAAGAAGAAGCAATAGAATAGAGATAGTGGGCTTTGTTGGAGAGAGGGAGCCATCATCCATGGTAGGTTGTTTTTTTCTTATTCTCAATCAGTGAGATTGAGCTTTCCTAAAGGGATTTGGCCATAGAGAAAGGCTTGGCTTAAGGGAAGTGGACGACTGCTCAAAAGGGAAAACAACAAAAGAAAGGTAAAGGGGAGGAAAAGGACGAGTCACCTTGGAAGTTTGGTTGGAAAACGTTAGGAGCTCATCCATTATAGGTGTTTTTTGTCTTCTTCTCCATGCTTAGGAATTCAGTTCTCCCGGATATGTTGATTTACAGCTGCAACTTGGAGTTTAATTTATTTACAATTATTGTTGCTTTTGTTTTAAATTTCTATTAGTTTTAGTGGCTAAGTCTAAATCTGATTGTTTTGTTAAATCTGAATTTCATTGCCACGCATGTACGAATGTCATGCTTTGGTTTTACTTTTCTTGATCATGTGTTATGTTTTGTTTGGTCATAGGTTATACTCTGATAAATCGTGTGTTTCCATATTTTTTAATATTGTTTCACTTGCATACATTCAATGATAATATTTCATATTTATTTTGATCACGTATTAAGTTGTTTAGAGTTTTATTTCATAGAGTTTCAATCATCCATATAGTGTTTTGTTCATCTATGTTTAGTAGTTAGTTTTTATGCATGTTCTTAAGCTTTAATTCATAAAAATTTAAGTTTTTGTTTAATTTTTATAATCTAGAATTTTCATTTAAAGTGTTAAATTAAGTCTTAGTTAATTAAATTCTAGACAATTGCTTATTATTTGAAGTAACTTAAGTTTCCATTAGTTAAAGTGTTGAATTTTGACTTCCTTCTTTAGTGTTAATTTTCCAGCTTTTGCTATACTTGTTTAAGCTTTAGATTTTAATATTTTTCAGATTTATTTTGGTTAAAATTTAGATTGGGTGAAGTGTTATTCTATGTAGTTTTGTTTATTCTTAGTGTCCTTAGTTTGTTGATGCTTGGTAACTAAAAATTTATGCTTGATTTTAGGTCTTAATTCAAGTAATTTTAGTTTTTATTCAAGTAATAAGTGCTGGAATTTTTGGTTAGAATATTAATTTAAGCTTTGTTGACTTAGGTTTTAGCTTGTTAATTAATATCTTAGTTAAATTAAGTTTGTGTTAGTTTAAGTGTTCAATTGTGTTTTTCATTAAGTGTTTAAAATTTTCTAGCTTTTCATTTATCTAGTTAAGTATGATTTTTATTCGTTTAATCTTTGTTTTAGGTAGCTTAATCATGTGTAGCTAGTCTTCTTAGGGGTGCGAAGATATTAGAAGGATGAAGGGATGAAAATTATGATAATGGAGTTGAATTTATGCTTAATTTGGTGCTTGTTTGTATAGGTTGGTTTGGGACTTAAGTTAAATGTCATGAATTAGGAGTTATCTATAGGCTTGATCACCCTTTAGGTAATTTTCTAATACAAAAGCTAGGGTTGAGCGTATGATCGTAATAGTCTATAGCAATTCCCGAAAGTAGCAATAGGTTAGTTGAATTTGTTAGGATACTTAATCAATTAACCTAGGGTCTTATACCTTTAGGTTACACCTTCTGAGCTTGTGAGTACATGACCTAAGTTAGTCATTCCTTAATAGCTAAAGTGTCTTCACTATTAAATCTAAAGAGCTTGTTCTAGGTTATAGATGGAAATAGGATCATTTTTAGAACTTGTTAGATTTGTCTAATTTCGAGGAATTGAGAGCTTGAGAGCTTATTCAAGCTTATAGGCTATCACCATGACTAGAGTACCTCTTATTTAGATTCAAGGATCAATGATCATCCCAAAATCCTAAATATATCTCCAAACCACTTCTTTGCTATTGTTATTCATCTTTTCTAATTTTGCTTTATGTTTATCTCTTTGTTTGTGTCTTTTACATCTTAGTTTATCTTGCTTTCATCTCTTTAGGAAGTTTTATTTTTTTTCTTGCAACATTTGAAATAACATTTGTATCCCGACTTTCTATGGTTCAACCCTATCTCACCATTACTGCATAGTTTGGGTAGTTAGGAATTTACTATTTGATAGCTTGCGACGAGCTTATAAAATTTTTGGTGTCATTACCGAGAAGTTGGCATTTGTTAATTGTTGTTTTTATTTTTAATTTTGCTGATATTTATTGTTCTTCCATTAGTTTTGCATGTTACAGAGTTCTTTTAAACATATTTGTTTACGTCATTACTTTCTACACCTAACCCTTTTTCTTTTTCTTTTATTGCAGGATGCCCTAGATCTCATCAAGGAGAGCGAGGACGCCTTAAACAACTTCTGAGAGTGATAGTTACACATTCTTTAAAGAAGAGGTTGAAGTGAATTTGGAAGATTTCACAACAGAGGAAGAAACTTAACATATCATGGAACAAAATCAAAGGACATTAAAGGAGGTTACAGCTCCTATTTTCAATTCTAACTTGATTTGTATTAATTATCCATATGATGAGCCAAAATTTGAGAATAAACCTAGATTAATTCATGCTTTACCTATTGTTTCAGGTTTTCAAGACATAAGCGCATTGGGATCAGGGTACATCACAGACCCCAATAAGTTCCTGAAGGAATTGCACATCGCATGCTCAGGTATGAAGCCAGAGGGAGTCTCAGTGAAGAAACTTAAGATAAAGGCATTTCCCTTGGCTTTAGTAGACGCAGCCAAAGAGTAGTTGTATGACTTGCCCATCGGCTCGATCAACACATGGGAGTAAATGCAACAGGCATTTCTAGAGAAGTACTTCCCTGCCTCAAGAGCCACTAACATTAGGAATGAGATCTATAGGATTCAACAAGACATAGGAGAGTCTTTGCATGATTTTGGGAATGCTTAAAAAAGCTTTGCAATAGATGTCCAAACCATCAGATAAGTGACCAGTTGTTAATTTAATATTTCTATGAAGGTTTGCTTCCTTTGGACAAGAATATGATAGATGCTGTGAGTGGTGGAGTCTTGGTAGATAGGACGCTAGAGGATGCTAGGAACTTGATAACAACAATGGCAACAAACTCCCAGTAATGGGGTAATTGCAGCATTTCCTTATCTTCAACAAAGCAAGTAAAGAAGTCTCTATTTCTAAATTGGAGCATCAAGGGGAAAACTTAACATCTTTGGTTCAATAAGCAGTGAGGGGTAAGGGACCCACCAAGGTATATGGTATTTATGCTTTAACTGATCATTTTACTGATGCTTACCTTACTTTACAGGATGAATAACATGTTAACGTAGTTAGAGGTTTCCAAGGACAATAACGGAGGTATGACCCTTTTGCTCCCACCTACAATCTAGGGTGGAAGGATCATCCCTATCTTAGGTATGGTACCCAATAACAAGGGAGCATTTCCAATATTCTCCCACCTATCTATCAATAGCACCAACACACAGGATACTAGCCACCACCTGGATTCCACCAAGGATTACCACTGTTTCAACCAAGGCCTCCTCCTCCACTACCATCACAACCATCTTGAGGTATGTCTTTGGATGAAATTGATAAGAGCTTAGCTACTAATACTCTTCAATTCTAACAGGAAGCGAGGAGTGGTCTGAAGAATCTGGAAAATTAGGTAAGTCAGCTAGCTGATGCAGTAGGTAAGCTTCAAGCTCATAATTCATCACGGCTTCCTAGCCAGCTTGAGAGAAATCCTAGGGAGGATGTTTATGCCATTACATTAAGAAGTGGCAAGGTAGTAGAAGGGTCATTACAATGAAAGGAGAAGCATGTTTAAGAAGAGGTCATTGAGCTTGTAAAGAAAAAAAGAGGATAACCTTCTTAAGGTAAATTCCTTACAACCTATTGTTCCTAAGATGCTTCCTATTATGTTTCCTTGCAAGTTAGCTCAAACCTAGCAGCAAAAGAAGGAGGAGAAAGAGATATTGGAGATTTTCCGTAAGGTACAAGTGAATATCCCTCTTTTAGAAGCCATCAAACAAATTCCATGCTATGTAAAATTTCTAAAGGAGTTGTTTACTAACAAGTGAAAACTAAAGGGGGATGAAAAGGTTAGTATAGGGGGAAACATGTTAGCAGTTCTAAAGCCGCAGCTATGTCCTAAATGCAAGGATCCAGGTAATTTCACTATTACTTACACGATTGGTAACAGGAGATTTGACAAATGCATGTTAGACTTAATAGCTTCAGTGAACATTATGCCATTATCTATTTTTACTACTATAAGTCAGGTTCTTTAAAAAATATTTGTGTTATCCTTCGTTTAGCTGATGGCTCTAATATTTACCCCCAGAGGATCTTTGAGGATGTCTTGGTGCAAGTTCAGGATCTTGTGTTCCCTATAGATTTTTATGTTATCGATATGCAGGTTGTAGAGTCTCACCTTCTATTGGGAAGGCCATTTTTGAAGACATCCCTTGCAATGATCAATGTTGATAAGGAGGAGTTTAACATCTCCAAGGATAAGTGACATCAAGTTGATTGCCAGTCGACTGCAAAGGTGGAAGAAGTTGGATCCTTCACTCATTTGTGTCATTCACGTGTGACATTCGCGTTCCTTTTGATGCAAGCTAAGTGTATGCACAAGCACAGGTCAAGCTTATGACCTAAAATAAGCTCTTAATGGGAGGCACCCTATTAGTATCCTTTGCTTTGATTGCTTTTCTCTTTTATAAAAATCTTTTGATATTTTATTTATATTTTTGATTTGTTTTCATTGGCTCGTTTTACTTGTAGGAAAGCAAGAAGGTAACTTCAAGTTCTACTATTACGCTTCATACATCCTCTTTAATCCATGGGAGTCTTTCTATTCTCATCCCCTTACCTGTGTTTTTATTGTCTTTGGACATTGAGTAAAATTTTTATTATAAGTGTAGGGGTGGGGTAGTCTGAATTGAAAATTTTTAAAAAAATATTTGCATTTGTGTACTTGAACTATTGTGATGAATGTTGAACCATGTTATTCTATCATAGTAGTTAAACTGAGATTGAGTTGTATGCTTGGATTTTGATTGGGTAGCTTGAGTAGAAGGTGAATCATATGGAATAATTGAAGTAGTTGATTGCATAAACTCAGTTAAAAAATTTACACTTGCGTGATGAGGCAATGTATGAAATTTTCTTGGATTTTCACATAAGCACATGTGAGGTTTTGAGCCTATACGACTGCATTTCATAGTAATTTTATCTTCTTTGTTGTGTGTTATGCTCTCCTAGGTAGATGACCTTCAGAACTTGCATGGAATTAGTTTGAAACTATGAGATGCACGCTTTATTGAAATGATTTAAGGCCTTCTTTTTTTTGAACCTCTTAGCTTAAATGAACCACCATGTCATTTTCCCCTTGAAAACTCCTTTGAGCCTTTTAACCATGCTTGTTTTTGTATTAAATGAAGTACTAAGTAAACAGTTGATGTTTATGATTTAGGGACTTTGGTTTTACACTTTATTTTAAGATGTTTTGAGAGATACTTCTATTCGTGTATTTTTTGATATGTGTTACTATTGTTTTCTTTTGTTTTTAGTGTTATTCAAGTAAAAGAAAAAAAAGAAGAAAAAGAAAAAAAAGAAAAGAAAGAAATTAAAAAGAAAAAGAAAGAAAGAAAGAAGAATCAAACATAGTAGCATTAGTTAGTGATGAGTGGTTTTAGTCTGTTATATTCATTTTCTTATCTTAGAATTGATATTAGGTTATCCCTTTTACTTAGAACTTTATGAATACTTGTAAATAAGCCCTTTGACCCTTATTGCCATACCTTAACCTAAACACCATTATAACTAAGTAAAATCCCTTTTTGATTCATGATGGCATGTAATCTATATGGTAGAGAATTGATGAATCTATAAGCCTATGGTAGTATAGTCTCCCAGAGAGAGTCTTGAGTGAAACACCAACCATCACATATTTGAGTGATTTAAGTGAACATCATGAGGAAAGTTCATCTTAGTTTTATGCTTTCTTTTGACCAATGGTTTTTTCATTTGACTTTGTTTATGTGTATTGATGAAAAGACTATGATATATGTAGTAGCTTGATACTTGAGTTTACCAAAGTTTGAATGATTGCATACACTTGATTTTATTTCAAAATGAATTGATAGAATTTCTTGGTTGATTTTAAATTGCTTGAGGACAAGCAATGGTTCAAGTTTAGGTGTATTTGATAGAGTTGAATTATATGATATTTTATATGTATTTCAATATGAATTCAACTATATTTTATTTCCTAAATACTTTTTTGTGTTTATATTATGTTTTGATGCTAATTTAATTACTAGACACAAATTTATGTAGAAAAGAAGAAGATTAGAAGTAATTTGAAGCAAAGAAGAGGAGCCTTGCAATTGAATTAAGAGCACAAATATTGGTCTTGCATTAAGAAGCTCCAAAACGCAACACACTTAAAGAAAAAATGGTGGAGTACTTGAATTTGTTTTTGTTTTGGGAATTAAAATAAAAAGACCTAGGTTTGGCTTGGAGGGGATGGCTAGACAAAAAAACAACAACAAGAAATAAAATAGGGGAGTTTTTTGGCTACTCACAAAAACAAAGAGGAAAAGAAGAGAGACTTGGAAGCTTGGTTAGACAAAGGATATAAGGAACTCATCCAAGTATGGGCTGTTTTTGTCCTCTTCTCCACACATGGGACCAAGATTTGCATGAAGAGTGGTGGACGACATAAAGGACTCCTCTTATGGTGTTGTACATGGTCAGAAATTGCAATTTGGAGACCTTAACTAAAGAGAGAAGCCGAATGCATCCGAGATATGGAGAGCAGCTTCATCCAAGCCAACAATTGTGGCTATGCTTCCATTGAAACCTTTCTTGCTTTTATTTTCATTTTGTCATTTTAAGTTCTACCTTTACCATAGATTAATGTGTTGTTTTCAACTTAATTGTTTTACATCTTTATTGTCTGAATTTTTTATAATTTAGCCTAGGTTTTGTCATTGTTTTTTCATGGCCGAATCTCCTTGTTTTGCTTGATGTAACCGAATCTCATCCTTTGTTTAACCTTGTGATTTAGTCTCTCATCCAATCATTGGAAATTATTTTATTTTCAACCATTAAATGATAATATTTCAGATTTATCTAGATAAAATGTTAGGTCATTTGAATTTTTATTTCATATAGTTTCAATTATCCTTAGAATGTTTCGTTCATTTATGTTTAGTAGTTATTTTCTATGCATGTTCTTAGGTTTTATTTCATTTAAATTTCAGTTTTTGTTTAATTTTTAAATCTGGAATTTTTATTTAAACTGCTAAATTAAGTCTTAGTTAATTAAGCTCTAGATAATTTCCCATTAGTTGAAGTAACTTAAGTTTTCATTAGATAAAGTGTTGAATTTGATTTCTTAGATTAGTTATTAATTTTCCAGCTTTTATCTTTCTTG
>JAOXYD010239016.1:0-17277 GCA_028565735.1 Pinacopodium congolense | reverse complement strand
TGGATGTTTCTTGAACTCTCAACTTGATTCTGGACTCCAGCCAAGCTCTAATTCATCAAGATCTTGTAGAAAAATCATGAACATTCATAAATGTAAGCATAAAAATATCAACTTTGATTAATCCAAAAAATGGAACAAAATAAGATATAAACTGAGTTTAGAAACCCCCTTAGATGATTCTTAGACTCAGATATGAGTCTTAACAACAAGCTCTAATATTCAGAAACTCAGAAACAATACACAAATTTTAAGAACTAAGTATTGAAGCTATGAACAAAAGGAAAAACTAAAGAATGAGAGAATAAGAACTCTCTAAGATTATGCAGATCTGATCTCTCAAATCTCTATGTGTTTTTTTTTGTATATTTTTGGATGCTTTCAGGACCTAGAGTGCTCCCCCCACGTGCTAGCAAACACTAGCATTAATTAATAACATGCCAAGAGTTAAAATCTGGAAGATTTGGAGTTGAAATTGTTGACTCTGTGATCAACGACGCCTTGCCTCCTCACAACGGCATCCTCTCGACTTCAGTACCCATTAATGACCCCCTATTCTTCCATTAACGTGACCCTACCGGAGGGCCATTAATGGTCAGAAAGGAGAGGAATTCTTCATGGTTTTGCTCCAATCTTTATCATTAAGCTCCATTCTTTAAATTAAACATAATAGCACATAAATTTAACAATTAAGCACTGAATTAGGGGTTATAATTCAATAAATTAACCATTAAAATTCTATCAATTTAACCCCTAACAATCGCCTATAAAAACTTTGATGTAAGTCTCTATCATATTTGAAAAAAATTTCATCATATAGCGTTGAAAAGTTAATGGGAATTATAAAAATCAAAAGGTGTGCATTGATATATAAAGGTGCCATAGGGGTATGTAAAGGTAGTCTTTTCCTAATCCTCGAGGGCTACAAGAATTTTCAAATATTCGTTATACCTATCTAAAGAAAAATAAAAGCTATGCCTTACCAATCTTTCTATCACTTGATCAATGAAGGGTAAAGAGAAGTGATCCTTATAGGCGGTATCATTTAATTTCTTATAATCAATGATCATACACCATCCCATGACTTTCTTAGTGGCTATCAACTCATTTTCATCATTCTTCATAACATTAGTTCCTCCCTTCTTGTTTATAACCTAAATTGGGCTAACTTATAAAGAATAAAAAATGAGAAAGATAATACTTGCATCTGGGAGCTTAAATACTTTATTCTTGACCACTTCTTTCATATTAGGATTTAATCTACATTGCTACTGCATTAAAGGTTTACTTCGCTCCTTTTTGAAAATCCTAAAAATGCAAATTAAGGGACTCAACCATTTAATGTTAGCTAAGGTCCATCCTATCACACACTGATGCTCTCTTAACACTCTCAATAATCTCTCCTTCATAGTATCGGTCAATGATGATGAAATGATAACATGTAAATGTGATAGGAGCCTCAAAAAGTTATACTTTAAATTCAAGAGAAAAGGCTTATGATCAGGAGTTAGAGGCTTTTTAACAAATAGCTTTAGAAGGGTATTAATTGGTCTATTTAACGACTCATACCTCCAAGATTGAATCCAAATAAAAGGCTCAATCCTAGCTTCTAAATCTCCTAAAATGTCCTTAACCTTCTCATCGTGTAATTCCAAAGAGTATGGATGAGTCAATGCCTTTTTCAATAGATCTGACACAAGAAAAACATAAGGATTAATCAGAGTAGAACTAAATATGATGAAATTACATAAGTCATAAGTAGATGGATGCTTCATTGCTGTAAACAACACATCAAACTAAATCTGTTAATCTTAGAGTATAAGGATAAGCTTCCCTTCACGAACATCAATAAGTGCCCTTACTATAGACATGAATGAATGTCCTAAAATAATGGACACCTTGTTGTCTTTTTCTATATCCAAAACTAGGAAATTAACGAGAAAGATAAATTTATCAACTTTAATGCGCACATCCTAGATGATTCCTCTAGGATAGGTAATTGATTGATCAGTGATAGGGATACATTTTATGATATTTTTCATAAGAATTTCAATGTGATTTCATCCTTATTTTAGTGTTTAAATGCGTATTTTGTGTTCATATTGAGTTTACATATAGATTTAATCATAGAACATAAATACAAGTTGAAAGGAAGAAGTTTGGATAAGAATTAGAGAAAAATTGAGCAAGAGAAGACCTATTTGGGACATTAACAATGGTTGGCCTAAACTGCCATTGAAGGTGTAGCACCCACCATTGAATGTCCAAGAAAAAAAAGGGCAACCTTGACATTTCACTTTTCAAACGCATAAAAACCTTAAAGAGGATTATAAATAGAAGACTGGAGCATATATTAGATAGCCTTGGCTCTCCCACTTAGGCAATCACTTTTCTTCTTATTTTCTTAGGTTTTAGGTTGTTTATATGTTCCTTTCATGTTCATACCTTAGATTAAGTAGTTTATGTGTTGAATCTTGGTTTTCTTTGTGTTTTTACTGCTTTCTTTCTATTTTAATTCTATTTATATTATTATTTCATTTGGATTTTGTTAAATATGTGTGGAATGCTTGGTTTTTATTAATATAATGTTATTTCTTTAATTTTCCAACTTTGTCCATCTTCTTTCCTTTATGTTTTCTGCATTTACCTTTTTGTTATTGTTAATTTTAGTTTGCGTTAATTTCATGATGTTAGCTTAGTTTTAATTGGATTTGAAGGTATTTGATGGATTTATGGATGATAATTGTAAGAATTAGAATGGATCTTGAATGGGTATTATGATTTATGCTAGGATTGAATTTGAATTTGAATTTAATGCCATTAATTAGGAATTTCTTTATAGGGTTGGCCATTCTAGGTGTAATTTCTTGTTCAATTGCTAGGATTTAGCTTTTGATTCATAATTGTCATTAACGAAATTCATAAGTGACAATAGGTTAATTAATTTTATATGTAAACTTAATTAATTATTCTAGAATTCTAATTCTTAAGCCTATATGATCCAAGTTTGTGAGATTATAGCCTTAGTTAGTCATTCCCTAATCTATAATACGATTATGCCATTAAATCTAAAGAGCTTTTTCTAGGTTGTCGTGTGATTAAGGATAATTTTTCTATAATGTAGGACTTATCTAAAATTGAGGAACTTATGATACAAGAGCTTGTTTGTGTCTATAGGCTAACATTTTCGGCATAACATAATCTTTACTTTTTTTATGATCGATTGTAATTCATGAATCTAGAAAATATCTTTTGTCCATATTTTTGTATTTGTTATTTAATTCTTATCTTGTTGAGTTATTGTTTGTTTTCTTTAATTTTTTAGTTGACTTTTAAATTCATTTGCATATAGTGGTTCGTTTTTATTTTCTTTTTCTTTTGCATAACATTAGGAATAGCCACAAAACATTACCAGTTCTTTATGAGATTGACCTTGACTTTCCCTAATATATAGTTAGCTAGGTTAGTTAGGTATTTTATTAATTGATGGTTTGCGATAACTCCACCAAATTTTTTCACCATTACTGGGGAGCTGGCGTGGTTCTTTTACTATTTCTTCTATTGTTTTTTTATATCTTTCATCACCTTTTCTTTTTTTTTTAATTTATGATTCATAACTTTTTTTAAAAAAATGGCTTATTTTCATCGTATTTTTAATTTTGATCCTTATTGGATTAATTCTTATTATAATAAGTTTGAGTTTGTTGCAATCTCTAGGTTGGAATAATAGGTAACAAATCTCATATCCTTAGTTGAGTGAATAGTGATAGATACAATAGACACTCAGGTATGTGATTTCTATTCATTTTCGAGCCTTTCTTTTGATATATGTCCTACCTTATAGGTTGAGTAATAGTTTTATAGAGTTGGTAGTTCCTTGGAGAGCTAACAGGAATGATATGATCCTTACACTTAGATTTACCATTCAGGGTGGGAGGATCGTCCTTCCTTTTCATATGGTAGCCCATCATGGATTCGGTTTTGTACCATGGTACTCTCAAAGTCAACTGTATGGTCAACTTATGCCTGAACATCTATCATCTCCATCATAAGCTAATAGGATATCATTTGAGGAGATCATAAAGAGATTGGCTAAGAACACTCTTCAATTCCAACAAAAAACAAGGAATGGCTTAAAGGACTTAGAAGATTAGGTGAGTCAATTGCCAAATGTGATATTGAGCCTAGAAGCCCAAGTTGCTACGAGCATTCCTAGCCAACTAAAGGGAGACCATATGAGATGACATGTCCTCTCTCGTCGGAGGGTGAAGAACAACAATAGTAAAAGGAACCTATTAATGAAAAGGAGATGATCTTGGAAAAGGAGGAAGATGAAACACCTCCTAATGTAAGTAATAATTCTTTTGATATTGCTAACTACAACTCTGTTCCTTTCCTTAGCAGGTTAAATAAGAAAGAGGAAGATGAAGAAAAGAAGGAGGAAGAAGAAGAGTGAGAAAGGGAAGCAAGAGGATCATAAGTGAGAGGTGTTAAAGTAGGTTGGATGCTTGAAAGAGTTATATTCAAGTAAGAGAAATTCAGAAGGTGAAGAGTAGGATGATAATTTTCCACACTCATTGCTCAGTCCACTGTAGAGGCCATCCTAATGGAAGGTTGATGTAGGGGGAAGTGGATTTTAAAGTATGATGGAGAAGAAATGTTATTCTAGATCTCCGATACTATGCAACATTAAGCAAACTGAAAGCCTATTCTAAAGGAAGCTATGCTGGGCCCATCAATGAAATTGATCATTTTTCCTATCAAGTTCAAACTTCCTTTTGATATTGGATGATGTACATAATAGGAGTCAAGCTAAAGACCTAAAACAAGAGGTTATTGGGAGGCAACTTGTTAAGGGTTAAATTGATATTGTTTTTACGTGTTATTTTTTGTATATTTACTCATATTTATTTGTCTAAATGTTTACGTTATGTTTAGAAATGTTTAATTTACAGATCGATGTGAATAATTGAAGAAATGTGTAAAAAGGAAGCAAAATAGTCCAAATCTAGACCATCAACGATGGCCTAGCAGCCAACTGTTGATGGATCCGTAGCCTACCGTTGAAGGAATCAAAGAGAGACTATTAACAGTGGCCTGTTCATTGTTCAACAGCGTTGTTGTGCATTGGTTCCTTGCTGTTATAGGGTGCAGACATAGTTTTGTAGCATATTATTCAACATTTGCTGCTGATTGTCTCCCCACTTACTGCTGCTGCTTTCTTATAAATAAAGAGTGTCTTAGAGCTTTAGAAACCAAGTAGCTTAGGATCCAAAATCGTTTTCTTTAGTTGTTTTTCAAATTAAGCTTAGTTTTAGGTTAGTTTTTGTTTCAATCTTTGTAAATTCAGTTTGCCGGTTGTTTGTAATGGATCCAATAGCATAATCACGTGGTTTTCAATTAGATTATCATCTGATAATGTTGTTTGGTAATATCTAAACTCTTAATCTTGTGTATCATTGTTGTTTTTATGAATTAATCAAAGTTTATGTTGTTTTAGTTATTTATTTTGTTAGCTTTAATTAATTTATGTGCTTAATGTTTAATTTCAGTTTAGCTAGGTTGTTAAATGTGTTTATTGATGATTAATTATGTTAATGAATAGTTAATGCATGATTAGTAAGTTAATATTTGTTTATTAAATGCTTAATGCTTGTCTTGAATTGATCACTTAGGATATTACCTTCAGATAATCTAGGATCCGACAATCTCTACCTAGGTTGTTAGAAAAATCAATAAGTAAAATGGTTTAAATTAGTGAAGTAACCATAGATTTGGTTAATCATGAGGGTGATAATCTTAAATTATGGAAATTTAGGATTAGACTTCCTAAACTTTAAGCCTATTACCTAAGTTTGAAGTATAATCAAACTTTAGATAGGACCAATAGAGATAAGCCAGTGTCTTAGTCTTGATTTAGAGAAGATACCCTAGATTAAGTGTCATTGATCCATCAATTAAATCATCAACCACTAAAGCTTTAACTAGATAATTTTGCAAAAGAAACCTTAAACTCTTTTGCAATTGATTGGAAGTTTTCTAGGCTTTCTAGGTTTTATTTTTCTTGTATTATTTTTTTCATAAATCATAAAGCCTTGATTCTCTAGATAAATGTAATTCAATTGACCTAGTACTTGCAATCACATACACACTTCCTCGTGGGATCGATACTCAGAGTCTTAAAAACACTCCACTATATTCCTTGCTATGATTGGTACACTTGCCGAAGTGTTGGTCTTAAATTAATGATTATTTTATGTGTTAAAAGATAGATTAATTTGAGCTAATTTGGTATAAGGCTGATCGTAATCACAACCCAACATTTCTTTTAATTTTTGTATGTTTTCTTTTTATTAGTTAGTTCTTTAGTTGGCTTGTGTTTAAGTGTTTTTCCTTTCTTTTCTATGTTTTTGTTTTGTAGTGAGCCAAAAGTGGGAGTGATTATCTCTCCATCAAGCACTTTATGGATCACCTTATTCAGGGGAGTTTTTTTTATTCCATCCCTATTTGCATTTTCATTTTTTTGGGACAATGAGGACAATGTGTAATTTAAGTGTGGGAGTAAGGAATAAAATTAAAAAAATTTTACACACTTGGGTTATTTTGATTCTAATAATGGTGATTTCAATGTTTTAGCTGAGAATGATCTTGAAATTTTGTTAAATATTGATTGTGATACTTAAAAGCAATTGATGCTTTTAATCCAGTGACCTTTGATTAACTCTTAAAATGATCGCTAACTTAAAATTTTTTTCATTTTTCTTTTTGTTTTGAGTGTTTGCATGTGTTTGTGGTAACCCATTTGTATGATATAAAGTGTTTAAGATCATTTTATATGATTTATCATGTGAAATAGGAATTGGATATGTTATTGAAATTGACAAAAAAAGTGAGTTTGTGGTCTTGTTGAATAAGTGAGCATGTTTTTCACTCTGTTATCTTCAAATATAAATAAAGATCGAAGTTATGAGTGGTGCTAGTAGCCATTTGAGAGTGTGATCTAACTTAGTAATCAGGAGTGTGCATGACAAAATGTTCACCTTCACATCAAAAAGTTAGATGACATCTCAAATAAGATAAAAAAGAATATCTCAATTGAGTCACCAATGTCATTCATGATAAGGTGTTTAACTTCGCATAAAAAGACTAGGTGTTTTCCTATAAAATGGTCTAAATTTGATTTTTTTAATTTTTTGTGTTTTGAACATCCTTAACCTTATTCATATGATAAAATATATGAAATTACTTAGATACTTATTATTGTGCAAATTGGGTTAGCTTTACTAACTCAGATACTTATTATTGTGCATATTAGGTTACCTTTACTAACTCTGTGCCTTGCATATGATAAAGTTGTTTTTGGATTATGATAGAGTTGAGAATTGTGAATTGTATTAAAGGAATCCAATGAATTCTACTATGTACAATTAGTTTTCAATTTCTGATCAAGATTATTTAAGTATAATGTTTAAATCATTGCTTGAAGACAAGCAATAGTTCAAGTGTGTGGGTATTTGATAGGGATGTATTTTATGATATTTCGTATGAGCTTCAATGTGATTTCATCCTTATTTTAGTGTTTAAATGTTTATTTTAATTTTAATATTGAGTTCACATGTAGATTTAATCATAGAACATAAATACAAGTTGAAAGGAAGAAGTTTGAAAAAGAATTGGAATAAAAAAAGGAGTAAGAGAAGACTTGTATGGGACATCAATGATGATTGACCTATACCACCATTGAAGGTGCAATACTCACTGTTAAACATCTAAGAAAGAAAAAAAGAAGGGCAATCTCGACACTTCGCTTCCCAAATGTACTAAAATCCTAGAGAGGACTATAAATAGAAGATTGGAGTGGATATTAGACAGTTTTGCCTCTCCCACTTGAGTAGCTACTTTTTCTTCTTATTTTATTAGGTTTTAGGGTTGTTTATATGTTCTTTTCAAGTTCTTTTATATTTATACCTTAGATTAAGTTTTAAATCTTGGTTTTCAATGTGTTTCTACTGATGTCTTTCTATTTTCATTAAATTTATAATATTATTTTATTTAATTTTTAAAAAATATGTGTGGAATGCTTGGTTTTCATTAATATATTGTTGTTTCTTTAACTTTCTAGCCTTGTTCATCTTCTTTCCTTTATTTTTTCTGCATTTACCTTTTTTATTATTAATTTTTGTTTGTGTTTATATTAATTTCATTATGTTAGCTTAGTTTTAATTAGGTTTGAAGGTATTTGATGGATTTATGGATGGTAATTGTGAGAATTGGAACAGGTCTTGAATATATATTGTGATTTATGTTAGGATTGAATTATAATTCAGATTTAATGCCATAAATTAGGAATTTATTCATACGATTGGCCATCCTAGATATAATTTCCAATTCAATTACTAGGATTTAGTTTTTAATCCGTAATTTTCATTAGCAAAATTCATTAGTGGCAATATATTAATTGATTTTGTAGGTAAACTTAATCAATTAGTCTAGAATTTTTATTCTTAAGACTATATGATCCAAGCTTTTGAGATCATGACTTTAGTTAGTCGTTGCTTAGTTCATAATGCTCTCGTGCCACTAAATATAGAGAGCTTCTTCTAGGTTATTGCGTGATCCAAGCTTTTGAGATCATGACTTTAGTTAGACATGTTTATAAAATTTATACTAGCTCTTAGATCCATCAATGCCTTATCTGTTTGTAAGTTATCTAGAGTGTAAGGAAGGGTAAAACTACCAGGGTCCTTAAGCTTTAGAGGTAATTTCTTAAGTAAGATTATAGAGTACTCTTCATTTAGCTTAACAGTCTCATATTCCTCCAACTTCCTCTTCTTTAAAATAATTTTCTTTAAGAACTTTGCATAGGAGGGCATTTGGTTAATTGCCTCAACAATTAGGATATTGATATGCAATTTTTTAAACATTTCCAAGAACTTCCCAAATTGTTTATTTAAGTTGGCTTTCTTTAATCTCTGAGGGTACGAGATCCTAGGTTTATAGAGTTTCACATTAGGATCCATATACAACCTAGGTGGTTTCTCTTATCTCTCACCCTTAACTTCTTTCTCTTTCTTCTTCTCACCTTCTTCATCTCTCTCTTTATTTATTCTCTCTTATCTCTTCTCTTCAACTTCCTTCAACTTTCATGTACTCTCTACTTCTTTACCACTCCTAAAGGTAATGGCCTTAACATTCTCTTTAGGATTGCCTTCAGTAGCACTAGGTAACTTACCGAATAACCTCTGCTATAAGATTCATCCTATTAGACCTACCTAAGTCTCTAAATTCTTAATAAAAGCCTTATGATTTTTCATTCTTAACTTATTTGGCTGGATGTATTTTAGCACAATCTCCTAAAAACTAAGCTTCTCTTATGAAGGTGGATTGGATCTAAAGTTAGGTGGTAGGGCTCTCTGAGGATTGGTTAAAGGTGGTTTTTAGTAGCTTTAATTGCTGATCCATGAAAAATTGGGATGGTGTTACAATAGGGATCTCCTATTTGCTTATTGGAATTCCATATTAATTGAGATTGATAGGCATATTGGAAGAAGAACTTCCTACATAACAATCTAAGGATGAATATGAGATATTTCCATAATTCTCACTCTCAACTAGTCCTCTAAAGATATTACTAACCAACTCCACTTGGTATGAACTTGTCGTGAGCTACTAAATAATAAAATGTTTAACCAATATAACTAGCTATGTAGTAGGACAAGTTAGGGTTGATCCCATAGGGAACTAGACGATAACTAACGAAATTGAAGCGAATGAAATAAAAAAGTAAATAACAAAGATGAAAAGATGGGTAGAAGATACTATCAGGATTCATGAATCACAATTGATCATCGAAAATATAAATTATATTATGCTTAAGATTCTAGCCTATAAAAATAAATAAGCTCTTGCATCTTAAGTTCCTTAATTTTTAGGTAAGTCTTATATGACAAAAAACTTCCCCCTAGCCACATGATAACCTAGAACAGACTCTCTAGATTTAGTGGTGTAATAATATTAAGAATTGGGGAATGACTAACTAAGCCCATAATCTCACAAGCTCAGTTCAGGTAACCTTAAGAATTGAAATTCTAGGCTAAGTTGATTAAGTTTCCCTTCAAAATCAATTAACTTTTCACCACTTGTGGTAATCACTAATGACAATTACAAATCAAAAGTTCAAACCTAGCAATTGAACTAGAAATTACGAATAAGGTGATCAATCCTATCTATAATCCCTAATTCATGGAATTTAATCAGAGTTCTAATTTAATCATAGCATAAATAAGAAAACCTATTAAAATCCCATTCAATTATCATAATTATAAGCCATTAATCCATCAAACACCTTCTACCCATAAGAAAACTAAGGTAATGTACTAAAAATAACAAGAATATAAATTGAAATTAAATGAGTCAGAAAATAAAATGTAGAAATCCTAAGGGAAATAAAGAGAAAAAAGCTGAAATTAAAGGAAATAACACTATATTAACGTAAAACAAAGGGTCAAAACTATTCAACTAAAACCCAAAGGAAATACATAATAAAAATAGCATGCAAATAATAAAATAGTAGTGAAAAGATAAATAAACTATAGTTTAACATCTAAAATAACTAAAATAAGAACATAATTTGAAACTAGAAGAAATAGAAGATAAATAACCTTAAAAGAGAAGATAAACAACCTTAAAACCTAAGAAAATAAGAAGAAAACATGGCTGCCTAAGAGGGAGCTTAAAAATGACAAAAATGGCTTGCATTCTTCCTTAAATACAACCTTATTAGGGTTGGAGAGGTTTTGGTGGTGAAAAGTCAAGTTTGCCCTTTGTTTTAAAGTAAGACAATGTTTTTTGGGACTTCAACAACGGTTGGATAGAGTAAAATGGCCTTTAAATCAACCACCATTGAAGAAGTTGGAAAAATGACTTACATGAGGATTGACAGGGACTTAAATGGTACCGTTTATGTACCCCCATTTAAGTCCGTCTCAAGCCTCCTTTTGCTTCAATTTTGCTTTAATGCTCCTCCAAACTTGGCCCTTTAAACTAGTATTTATGTCCAATGGTTAATCCTACATTTAAACTCAAAAGGAACATAGATTAGGCACTTTAAACCTCAAAATAAAGAAAAAACTCACATTGAAACACATATGGAAATATCACACAATGCATCTCCATCATTGCTCTTTAAACTACATGCTTTTGTTATTCCATTATAGTTTATTCTCTTCATTATTCCTGAGATTCGACAACTACAAGCTTTTATTGTTCCATTTCTAATGAATCGAATTCCACTTTACTAGATATCTCTTCTAATAGATTTGGTATGCTAACTCAAGATTCTTTTTTTTTTCTCCTACAAATGGTATGCTTAAGTTCCAGATTGAATTCATAATATTTAGGCTTTTGACCTTGAGTATACATGTAAAACTAATGAAATAACTAAATAGACACAAGATACTACCTAAGTAAGTAATCAACACAAGAATGACAACAAAAATTAGCAAAAGTACTCAAAAATAAAATTCAGAAAAATTCAAAAAATAAACAAAAAATAGAAAAATAGAAAAATAATATAAACAAGTTCCAGAGTAACACCAATTTATTCCTTGTATTCTAGTTAATTTCCTAACAAAGATAGAAAAAACTTGTTGGCTTGATCTAATTTAATCTTTTAACACAATTTTAAAACTTAACTCAAAACTAAGTTAGAGGCAATTGAACATGTCATAAGTAATATAGTGGACTTGATAGAGTCTGCATGCTGATCCACAGGGAAAATTACTATAATTACTAGTTTAATTAGATGAAAATTATCTAGAATAATTGGATTAATTGATTTTTAAATTTTAAAAATGCTGAACTAACTTAAACACTTTCAATCATTGCAATGGAATTAAATTTATTTTTAGAAATTACTGATAGTTATGCATTAGTATAGGTTTTTTTCTAAGTGTTTGGCATATGTTTCTTGCATAATAAGTTGATATTGTTGTGTTTTAAGGCTTATTTTGTGTTTTTTTATTTAGCATGATCTTCATTATTGTTTCTTTTATATTTAATGATAGTTTGGGTTAAGTCTTGATCATTTTGGTATTTTTATTTATGTTTTGTGTTTTAACATCTAATTGTTGATTTTGGGTTAAAATTGGATCTTATTGGTGTATTTACTTATTGTATAGGATGAATTAGAGTTGAAGAGAAAATTGAAAGAAAGTTGGAAGTAAAATTGAAAAAAAGAAGAAGAAGGAAAAAGCAAGCAAAATTCGGCAATGCATGAAGCATGGAATAAGTGTTTTAAGCTATCAAGGAATTAAGCATTCAAAGTTTGGAAAAACACGCAATATGAGGCATAACTTACAAAGGTTAAATGCATTGATCTTGTTCCTTGTAGAAGAGACTTCCTTCAGAAAATGCACTCACTAAAAGATAATATTCTAAGACCAAGTCCACCTTTAACCAATGCCAAAGCTTCTAACCGAGTGAGACCAACAAAGACCAAGCAAAAACTCACTAAATGACAAAGACATTTGACCATGACCAAGACCAAAGACCAAGCTTGCTTTCTCAGGTGACAAGTCTCCAAGTATAAGACAAAAAGCTTTGACCATTCCAGGAGAAGAAAAACATAGGTCAAATGCAGTGGAGAAAGATCAATGCATTGATTAATTTATTTTTAATAAGTACAAGTTCATTTTATCTTATTTGTTTTATATTGGTATATTTAGCTTATGCAAATTTATTGTTAGTTGTATTTTTGTGAGTTTACTTGAAATTTTAGTAAAACCTAATTCACCCCATCTTAGGTGCATTTTAGGACCAATAATTGGTATCAGAGTGTAGGTCTCACTTTGGGTGTAAATTATAACGAATTTATGAGGAAAGACCAAATGGTGCATTTCATGAATTCTGTAGGTTCTTCACATAGCTTAGATGGGCATAATCCACATATAACACCTTACTTCGATGGTAACAATTATATGTATTGGAAGAATAGGATGAAATGCTACTTGATAGGGGAAAATATTGATTTATGGATAATTGTAACTCAACCATTTGCAATGCCTACGAAACTCATAAGAAATGAAATAATCCTAAAGAAAGAGAATGAGTGGAACCTGGATGAAAAGACGTCAATTTCTTTGAATAATAAGACTGTGTATATTTTGTATTGCGCTTTAAGCATGGAGGTATAAAATAGGATTTCAATGTGTGAAATTGCATATGAAATATGGCATACTCTTGAAATTACTCATAAAGGTACCAATCAAGTCAAGAAGACCAAAATAGGCATGCTTACTCATGACTATGATCATTTTCGTATGATACATGATGATACTATTTCTTCAATTTATGCTTGGTTTAATAATATTATAAGTGCACTAAAAGGTCTAATTAAAACCTACTCTAGTGTTGAGCTATGTAGGAAAGTTTTAATGTCCCTACCAAAGACATGGGAAACAAAGATAATGACAATATAAGAAGCTAAGGACCTCAACACATTTCTTCTCGATGAGCTCATCAATTCACTTCTAATATACAAAGATGAGGATGAAGAATATCCAAGAGGAACAAGAGATGTCAAAGACTAAAAACGTGGCGTTAAAAGAGAATAAAAATGAGGAAAGAGACAATGAAGAATCGTTGCTTAGAAGCGAAAGTGAGGAGCTCACATTCATTATAAGAAGGCTAAAGAAGTTTATGTGAAATGTCTCAATGCGTCAAAAAGGTACATCTTATTCAAAATATAAATTATCTAACACAACATATTTTGAGTGTGGTGAAAAGGGACCTTTGAAATTGCAATGCCCTCACCAATAAGAAAAAGAAGGAAAAGTCAAGAAGAAGGAAAAGAAGGTTTGAAGCAAAGAAAAGAAGGACTTCGAGAAAAAGAAAGCATTGAAAGCCTCTTGGTTCGAATCTAGCAACTTTGAAGAAGAAAAAGTGGCCAACATGTGCTTTATCACACACAACGAGGTATGTACTTCTCCTAGTGAAGATGGATGTGATTATACGCATGAAGAAGTGTTAGAACACATAGAAATATTAATTAAAAAGAAAAAAGAGTTGCACGATAAGTATAAGAAAGCTTTAGAAGAATTAGATGCATGTAAATCAGAAAATGTTGACCTTAGAAAAGATATAACCTTGATTAATAAAGACAATGATGAGCTAGCAAATGAAAATAGGTCTCTAAAGAAAGAAATTTAATGCCTCAAGGAATCACTAGAAAAAATTAACAAGGGAAAAGAAAAACTAGATACTTTATTAAATGTTCAAAAGTTCAGAAATGATAAACATAGGTTAGGGTATAGTAATTAAAATGGAGCATCTACTAGTAAGACTATTTTTGTGAAGGCAAAGAATTTAGAAGATAGATATGCTTTTGCAAATGTTCATAATGTACCTAGTGGACCACAACCTAAGCATCGTGTATTCATATACATATCAAGACCTAGAAAATTTTCCCAGTATCATTTTAATGTTAAAAGCATTTTCATGCACCCTAGGTAAAATATTCAGCAAAGTTTTTATAATGATCTTAGGCATAGAAATGACCATAGAAATGCATATAGGACTTACACTCCACTATTTTACATGTATTGTGGCTATCATGAACATGTTTCTTATTTTTGTTATGACTACCTAAACAATTTCTCAAATGATTACAAAACAAAAACTTTCACAAGACAAAAACAATATGGATTCCGAAAACTAGATAGTTGTTCTCTTTTTCCTAAATTTCAATTATGGTTTATATTTAATAGTTTATATGTTTGTTTTTTTGAGTTTTACCTTCCTCAGAGGTTTGGTCAACTGAAAAACTGATATCGATTAACCAAAGGTAGTTCGGTCGACCAATGTAGTTGGTTTGGTCGACTGATAGGTCAAAATCATCATTTTCTCTCGTAATTTATAAATTGTATTAGAATTTTAGATGCTTTGACTGTATACGTTAAATTTTTAGTCACACTTTCAAAGTTATAATTGATTTTTATCTATGTATTTTTATCTACATTTATAGTTTAAAAGGTATGAGTTAAGTATACTAAAATCTAAGGACTCGAAATCAGATGAGTACCTAAAATTATTTTTATTTGTCTTGTAGGACAAAAGAAGAAATAAATGGTATATAGACAGTGGTTGTTCACGACATATGACTGGGGATCCTTTACAATTTATCACTTTCAAGAATAAGGATGGAGGATTTATTACGTTTAGGTATAATGCCCAGGGTAAGGTAATTGGCATTGGAAAGGTAGGTAAAGATAATTGTCCATTAATTGATATTGTTTTACTTGTTGAAGGTTTGAAACATAGCTTGTTAAGTGTAAGTCAATTATGTGATAAGAACTAGAAGGTTAGTTTCTTAGGAGATGAATGTGTTGTCACTAAGATAAATAACGATAGTGTCATGATCATAGGAAAATGGGAAGGAAATATTTATATTATTGATTTGTATTGTGTTGCTAATCTTAAATATAATTGTTTAATTTCTTTGAGTGAATGCACTTGGACTTGGCACCAGTGACTTGGACATGCAAGTATGGATCTCCTCACAAAGCTCAATTCGAAACAACTTGTTAGAGGACTTCCAACTATAAAGTATGAAAAAGACAAAATCTGTGGAGCATGTCAAATGGGAAAACAAGTAAGAAGCTCATTTCAAAGTAAGAAATTGGTAACATCTTCTAGACCTTTGAATTACTTCATATAGATTTATTTTCTCCTACTAGAGTAGTTAGTTTAGGAGGAAAATCATATGCATTTGTTATTGTTGATGATTTCAGTTGTTTTACTTGAGTTTTATTTTTAAGCTCAAAAAATGAATGTTTTAAATCTTTTGTTAGTTTTGCAATGAAAATACAAAATGAAAAGTCCTTATCTATTAGAAGTGATCATGGTAGTGAATTCGAAAATGATATGTTTGAATGCTTTTGTGATGATCATGGCATTGTGCATAATTTTGCTGCACCCAAGACACCTTAACAAAATGGTGTAATAGAAAGGAAAAAAAGATCTTTATAAGAAATGGCATGAACTATGATAAATAAGTATGATTTGCCAAAATATTTTTGAGCCGAAGCCGTTGTATATGCATGTCATGTCATCAATAGGGTGAATATTAAACATAAGTTAGATAAAACTCCTTATGAACTTTTAAATGGGAAGAAACCAAGAATTAGTCATTTCAAAGTTTTTGGTTGCAATTGTTATATTTTGAATACTAGAGATAGTTTGGAAAAATTTGATCCTAAAACAAATGAAGGCATTTTCTTAGGTTACTCTTTATCGAGTAAAGCATATAGAGTTTATAACAAGAACTCTGATGTTGTTGAAGAATCTATGCATGCGATTTTTGATAAAACTAATCCTTTTAAAAGAAAGAAATTACTTGAGTTTAATGATGCAGATGTATCTAAAGGATTAGAACATTTTTCACTTGAAGACAATGGACAAACATCACAAATTTTTGAACCAAGTAGAGAAGAAGGACATCAAGAGCTACCAAGAGATTGGAGGTATAAGAAGGATCATCCCACTAATCAAATTATAGGTGATATTCACCAAGGAGTAACCACTAGATCTCAATTTAATTGATCTCATATTGCCTTTCTTTCAAATATTGAACCCAAGAATATAAAAGAGGCTTTAGATGATGAGAATTGCATCTTAGCTATGAATGAGGAGTTAGAACAATTTGAGCTAAACAAGGTTTGGATTTTAGTACTAAGACTCGTAGATCATCCTATAATTGGTACAAAATGGGTTTTTAAGAATAAATTAGAAGAACAAGGTAACATTGCAAGAAACAAAGCTAGATTGGTGGCTAAAGGGTATAACCAAGAAGAGGGAATAGATTATGATGAGACATTTGCTCTCGTAGCTAGATTAGAGGCTATTAGACTACTTCTTGAATTTGCATCTCACATGGGTTTTAAAATTTTTCAAATGGATGTAAAAAGTGAATTTTTAAATGGTTTTATATAAGAAAAAGTGTAAACAATCTCCTAGTTTTAAATGATATGATGCACCTAAACATGTTTATAAATTATCCAAAGCATTGTATGGTTTGAAACAAACACTTAGATCATGGTATGATAAGTTAAGTGCATTTTTAATTGCAAAATGGTTTTCAAAAGAGGAAAGTAGATACTACATTGTTTATTAATGTTTGCTAGTTTTAACTACACTACAAGTATAAAGATCGCAACTTATAGTATAATTGATATCGATCCCATGAGGATTGAATCTAGACACCTAACGACTTGAATTCACTTT
>JAOXYD010239006.1:0-17277 GCA_028565735.1 Pinacopodium congolense | reverse complement strand
GGGGAATTATTTTTACTGATGAACTTATATTCAAAATCATGTCATTCTCCATCCCTTTCTCAATTAAAATGCCAATTTTCTAAATTCTCATATCCCCCCCCCCCCGGGTCCCCCAAAAATTCTTTCCAAAGCCTGTTGAATATTTTTAATTGATTCTGTCATTTCATCAATTTGAACTAAATCACAAGTTAATGAATTGCTTTCTTTTTGCTACTGGATTTGCCAATCTAATTCTTAATAACACTTATAATGGTCAACTTTATAAAGATCCCACTGCCCCTTAGAAGTTCATAGCATTGATCTGGATAACCCCCAATTTATTGCTTCCTCTGCACCAATAATAACTACTCCTTCCACTCGTTATAAAAAAATAGAATTTCTTGTAATAAGTTTTTGATATTCAACAACTCTTGTTAAAAAATAATAGTAGAAATCCAAACATTTATCTATCTAGTCATGAGGTAAATCAATAGCTATTCCAATACGAAAATAATTTTGCATCATTCACATACTAGTGTCAGGTTCAAATAAATTATATACTAACTCTCTTTCTCTAAAAATATAGAAGCAAGGTGTTTGTCCACTAATATATACCATAAAAGGGCCAAGCCATTACAGATGAGAAGCTATATAACTCAACTCTAGCATAACTACTCTAATATAACTGGTTCTTTTCGGTACTTGAATATTTCCTAAAAGTTCTAGTCCATTTATTGTTATTACTTCTGTAAACATAGTAGCTAGATAATCCCAACGTGTTATATAAGGTAAAAATTATATAATTTTTCAATTTTTCACAGTTTTTTTTTTTCATTCCTCTATGTAAATAACCTAATATTAGTTCACAGTCAATAACATCTTCACTGTCTAGAGTAACGATGAGGCAAAAAACGCTACTCCTTATTAATAGGTAGGGACCCATATTAACTATGATAAGGCCCTTTCTTGTAAATGGTTCATTTATAGGGGATTCGTCAATTCATTCTTCCATGAATCACTAAAAACAAACAGAAATTTATCCAAATTCACGATTTAATAAATAATAAATTAAATAATTCAAAAAAATTAACTAATTTTTGACTCTCGAATCCCTAGCTTAGTAATTAATTCTTTATAATGTACTTTCTTTTTATTTGCCAAATAAGACAAGAGTCGTTGATGTTTTCCTAGTATTTTTCGTAAACCTCTTTGAAATAAATAGTCTTTTTTATGCAATTCCAAATGTGAAGTAAGCCTTTGTATGTTATTAGTGAAATTTACTATTTGAAATTCAACAGAATCCTTGTTTTATTGTTGCGAAATACCTTAAATCAGTGAATTTTTAATCATAAATGAACCCCCCTCCTTTTTTCAAAAACTTTTTATTAATTATTGTTTTATTAATCAACAATAGTAACTAATGGAAATGTTAGTTAGAATAAATATTAAATATTAACGAATAACTAAAAATGAAAAATGAAAAATGCCAACTCTTTTAAATTTAGTATACATACTAATTTTCACTTCATTAGGAATTGCTAATGTTGTTAAATTCAAATCAAATGTATTATTAATCTTTTTTTTTTTGTTAGTGATACAAAAATATGATATACTTCTTTGTTTACAAAAGAGAAAACTTTATACCTAGACATAAAATGAAAAAAAAATCCGATTGATTGGTTTCTAGATCTAATTAATGCGTGATTAGATTATATATATCAAAATAACATATAAATGTAAAAATGCACCTGTCTTTTTTCATATACTAGATCATAATGCTATGAGATAAATGAAAAAAAGCACTCTTATCAAATTTTCAATCGTGGATATATATTTATCCTTACTATATTGAAACGACTAGTATTATTGGTATCAAACCAACAGCAATTCATACAAACAAAATCCTTCAGTGGATAGGTAGGCCAAAGAAAAAAGCTTTAATTTAATTAGTTGATTTTTATCTCTATCAAAATGTTTGTTTTTATTCAAGAAGGTACCATAAGTTTTTATCTTATTACCATTGTTCTACCTTTATATGAAAATTTTTTCTATTTTTTTAATTGAAAGAAAGTTGAATTCACAATTCTCTATGATGTTTAAGAGATAAAATTATTTCAAGAACAAGTAATTTATAATAAATTTTCTCTATTTTCAGTTATACTTTGATCTCTCTCAAGAAATTGGGTAAATTTGTTTTGAATATCATAGTTTTTTTTTCTATATCTCTTTCATTAATTTCTTATTTTCTCTTATGAATTACTAAAATACCTATTGTCTAATACATAATAAATTGTCCATAATTTTTTTCAGATAGACACATTGGTTCGATAATCAATATTCCCTTTTTTATTAGTTCTGCAAGAGTTAAATATTTTTGAATCATTAGAATATCTAGACTCATTTATCCTCTTTGAATAAAGGATATAATAATTTCTCATGGATTTGTCAGTCTAAGAAAGAGACAGAATACTTTGATATTATTGATTATTTTTATTTAAAAAACCATCCCATCTTAATTAAAAAACTAAATGATTTTTTAGGAAGGGATAAAGTTCTATTTGTATATTACTTTTGTATTGTTTTTTTCTTTCTATCTATTTTCATGTTTGATTCTGCATAATCCTCTTCAAATTCTTTTTCTTGATTGGGAAAAATAGCTTCAAGATCTATTTTGTTCTCATATTCTTTATCTTGGTCGTACTTATGATTATCAAATTCAATCAATTTTTTATTCGATGGAATTATAGATTAAAAAATTGGGATTTTTCTTTTCTTTAACTTTTTTCATGAATATTTTCATTTCTATTCAAATTCAAAAAAAGGAAGTTGATTCGTATTATTCATGGTTTCACCTCATTTTCGTTATAGAGTACCTCAAATAAGAGAATGATTTGGAGTTGTTGCAGAGAGGAACCATGCAATATCAAATACGAGTTAAATTGTCAAAAAAACAAGGTTTTTTTTTTCAAATAAACCAATTTATTTGGGACAAATCTTTTATTTCAAGTGGAATAGCCTCTCATCATGTAGGGACATTGGGTACCTATTTTATCTTAGTTTCCATTCGCACCATCATCTATACAAAGGATTATGTATATGAAATATTAAAATTATTCTTTTTAATGGTATCACTATTGTCTTTTTTACAACTTTTGTTGTTGCCAAAACTACGTGGTATGGTTCAGTAATTACCCCTATTAAATTATTTAGACCCATTCATTATCAATGTGATCAGGAATACTTCCAACAAGAAATATTTCAAAGAGCTGGCGTTGGCTTAGCCAAAAATCAATGTTTATCCTAATCTTGGTCTAAAATTCTTGAAAATTTAGATTTTTATGATTACATCAATAATAATCTAGCAAAAGGTGGATTGTTTAAAGCAGGCTCAATGGACAACGGGGTTGGAATAGCTGTTGGGTGGTTAGGACATCCTATTTTTAAAGATAAAGAAGGGTGTGAACTTTTTATACATCATATGTTAACTTTTTTTTTGAAACATTTCCAATTATTTTGGTAGAATATGAGTGTGTAATTTTTTATAATGGATCCTATTGATAGCACAAATAACAGGTCTATCATCTTATCTTGATAAAGATTTTTTTTTTACCTTGTCAAGTATCTATTCTAGTATCTAAAGCACGAAATATATGAAATGTATTACGAAGTATTAGAACTATGATTCATATTAAATATTCAAAAGCCAGGGCCGAACTCTCAAAAATTGCAAAGCCTTAAAAGGTATAAATTGAAAGATTTTTCTTCTTTCAAACTTTTTGTCTATACTTATTTTGATTAAAACAGAAACCTTTCTTTGACTTTTTAGTTATTATATTTATTCATTGAATTGGTGATGATACAATGATTCTTATGTATGGAACCCTTAGACTTAGCTTGAAGGTTTTATTGAATCATCATGTTTCTAGAATGAAACTTAGGTTTCAGTCGATTTATAGGATCTTAATAAGAAAATTCCTATCAATCAATCAATAATAATAATAAATAAAAGAACAGTATGTCTTTATTCCATTTTATTCCATAAAAATAAAAATAATATCAAATCAAGGAAAAGCAAAATTGGTAAATAGAATATTCAAAAGGCCTATAACGACCAACATCAAGAGATCAACGAGTTGACCTAATATTTTGGCAATATAAATATAAGGAGGAGTGTGTAAATTTTTCTTTTTTCGTATCTTTAAAAAAGATTGATGAATCATAGGATTAATAAGTTTATATTTATATTATACACACATCTGTTTCAACTAGTATTGGGATTTTTCTATTAGACCTGTACGAGATGAAATTCTCATATATGATTCTGAGTTGGGGGATCCCTTTGGTTTGCCTATCTCAATAAAGTCTATGATTGGTTTGAAGAATGGCTCAAGATTCAGTCGATTACAGATGATATAACTAGTAAATACATTCCTCCTCATGTCATCATATTTTATTGTTTAAGATGAATTACGCTTACTTATTTTTTATTACAAATAGCTATAGGATTTTCTATAACTTACTATCGTCTGACTGTTATTGAGGCTTTTGCTTCTATTCAATACATAAAGACTGAGGATAACTTTAATTGGTTAATTTGATTAGTTCATTTATGGTTAGCAAATATGATAATTTTAATGATGGTTTTACGTGTATTTCATGTGTATCTCATTGGTGGCTTTAAAAAATCGCATAAATTGACTTGGTTTACAAATGTAGCTCTTATTGTATTAACTACATCTTTTGGCATGACTAGTTATTCTTTACCTTGGGACCAAATTGGTTATTAGGCAATCAAAATTGTAATAGGCATACCAGAAGCTATTCTTATAATAGGATCCCCTTTGGTAGAGTTATTGTGTGGAAATGCTAGTTTGGGACAATCCACTTTGACTCATTTTTTATAGTTTACACACTTTTGTATTACCTCTTCTTACTACTGTATTTATGTTAATACACTCTCCAATGACATGTAAGTAAGGTATTTCTGGTCATTTATAGTTTATAAAGAATATAGATCCTAGATATTTGGAATAAATTAGTAATCTCTTGGTAGGGGGAGAAGAGTGTTTCATTTCTACAAATATGGATTATTATAAAAAAAATAAGACATGTATTTAGATATTTCTCTTCAACTCCAAAAAATTGTATTATTTATTTGGCATAAGTAGTTGAAGCGTACTCTCCTAAAAGAAAAATAGATTATGGGAATGTGTAAATTAGACTATTGATTTGGCCATGAAGATATATCTACCACATTGGAATTCACAATCAAAATCGTCCTTGTTCCAACCCCTGTGTAAGTTCCATATAAAGGATAGGCTAGTTTGCTTAATGAGAATCCTTTCTATGATCAAACCCAATCATATCTTCTATGAATAGGTTCTATAAAATCCAACATCGACCCTATTTATGATACTATTAGAGTAAGACAAAGGATCAAAAGAATGATAGAGGCTAAACTATATTAGTAATAAGTAAATCCTTTGTATGGCTCGATGTTTTTTTAGATAAAATCCAATTGAAATGTCAAACATAGCCCACAAAACGCTTGCTCATAATTGCCTTTGTAAGGCCAAATTGGGTATTGAGTATTTAACTGTAAGAAACTAATTTTTTACAATCATCAACTCTAAAAAAAGGAACCCAATCCATTTTTCAGTAAATAAAATCATTCATATACATATATGTGTAGATAGGGACAAGCATATTTTCAGTCCTCCACCTTTAACCAATTTCCTAATTCAGTCATCCACCTTTAATTTTTCCTATTCAAGTACTCCACTTTTATGATTATACCTAAACCAATCCTTCTATTAGTTTAGTTTGACGGAAGGCTGCCCTAACAAAAAATAACTAAATTTATTAGGCCACATCAGCACAACTAAAACGACATCATTTTGGTTAATGAATTATCAACTAAAACGATGTCATTTCATTTATTTTCAGTGCTCTACCTTTAACAAATTTCCTAATTCAGTCCTTCACCCAATAGTTCCTATTTAAATACTCCACTTTTACGATTATACCTAAATCAGTCCTTTCGTCAATTTAAATTGACGAAAGGCTAATCTAGACAAAAAAGAACTTCATTTATTAGGCCACATCACCATAACCAAGACAATGTCATTTTGGTTTAATGAATTATCATTAAAACAACGTCATTTTATTTAAAAAAATTCACAGCAAAACCCCTGGTTTTCTTCTCCTTATAAATAAAATGACGTCGTTTTAGTTAATAATTTATTTATTGGGCCACATCACCATAACCAAAGCGATGTCATTTTGGTTTAATGAATTATTAACTAAAATGACATCATTTATTTATGGGGAGAAGAAAATCAGGGGTTTGCAGTGAATTTGTTAAATAAAACGATATCATTTTAGTTGATAAGTTTTTAAACCAAAATGATGTTGTTTTGTTTGTGGTGATGTGGCCTAAAAATGAAGTTATTTTTTATTTAGATCAACCTTCCATTAATTTGAACTGACAAAAGGACTGGTTTAGGAATAATCGTAAAAGTGGAATACTCAAATAGAAAATATTAAAGGTGAAGGACTGAATTAGGAAATTTTTTAAAGGTGGAGGAACCAAAAAAAATGAAACGACATCATTTTAGTTGATAATTCATTACACCAAAATGACATCATTTTTGCTATGTTGATGTGGCCCAATAAATATAGTTATTTTTGTTCAGGTCAGTCTTCCATCAATTTAACTGATGGAAGAATTGCTTAAGGTATAATCGTAAAAATAGAGTACTCAAATAGGAAAATTTAAAGGTGGATAACTGAATTAGGAAATTGGTTAAAGGTGGAGGACTGAAAATATGCTTGTCCCTATATAGATATAAATAACATATTGATTTTACAATATTAATTTTATTACTTAAAATCATTAATACACATATATGTGTAGATACGAATAACATATCGATTTTATAGCATTTAGACATATATATTCTTTGTATGGAATAGATCCTTTTGGTTCGTTTGATTCTTGCTCGAGCTGAATGATGAAAAATTATGATGTCTAGTTCCTTCAAAGGATGACTCTATAAAGAATTCACCTATCCCAAAAAAATTGACTTGAATGATCATGTATTAAGAGCTAAATTGGTTAAAAGAATGGGTCATAATTATTATGGAGAACCCACATAATGATCTTTTATATATTACTCCAATAGTAATTATAGGTACTATTACATGTAATGAAGGATTAGCAGCTCTAGAACCATTAATGGTTGGCAAACTCGTAGATCCATTTACAACTTGTTTGAAAATATTGCTTGAATGGTATTTCTTTCCCGTATTTCAAATACTTCTTACAGTACCAAACAAGTTATTGGGTGTTCTTTTGATGGTTTCATTACCTACGGGTTTATTTACAGTACCCTTTTTGGAGAATGTTAATAAATTCCTAAATCCATTTCAGCATTTAGATGTGATAACTATCTTTTTTATTGATATTATAGTAGCCCTTTGGTTAGGTATTGGAGCAACATTACCTATTGATAAATCCTTAATGTTAGGTTTTTTTTCAAATTGATTCAATTGTAAAATCAAATATTACGATAGTTTATCTAGGAAATAGTCTCTTTAAAGTGAATTATCCTTAGATAAAATCTATTTAATTAAATTATTGATGCTTTATAGAAAACCTCACTTAAATCCATTTGATTTTTTGTTTATCAATAAAAACCATACTCAAACACATAATATATGTATATATATATTTCTTAACTCAAACTGACATTCTTGCTTTCGCTTCATCCACCCCTACTCTCGCGGGTGCTTCCCTTTAAAGTGGAACGCTCCCCTACCAATGCATTTTTACATCCCACGGCTTCAGATGATGTTTAGACCTATATAGGATTTACATATATATCTATATATATAATAAACAAGATTTATCTATCTATTAGATCATGGCTTCATGTACGAAATATTTCTCTATTGATGGATAAAATAATATATTTATTTTTATTCTGAAAATGGAATTCTAGCGTAGAATATAATAGGTGTGAGAAAATAATTTTATTTCAAGTTTTATAATATTTCTTTGAATAATATTATTTAAAATAATTACTTATCTCACAGTCTGTCAGTGAATTATCTCTCCAAGGATTATGAAAGATGTTCCATTAAAAATATTCTTATTTTTTCTTCGACTCATATTTCTCAAAAAGTGGATCCCGCTCTAATAGTTTCGAATAAATTAAATACATGCATTAAGATACGAAAGCTTTTTATTCCACAATAACGAAATTTCTTTTTCACTCTCTTTCCTATACCAGGGGATTTCACTTGGAAAATAAAATATTCCATACTAATGGATTCAGGTCTAAAACTATGGGTTCTATTGTATGAGATCTTGTAGCACTTTCCAATGAGGTTCTATTGATTTGTATTATATAGAAGAAATTAATTATAAACGCTAATATAATTAGATCTGCTCTTCATAGTCAAACTTGGGAATTACTCAGGATTATAGGATCCTATTCTATCATATAGGAAGGGTTGTTACACAAAATGTATTCCTAAGTAATTGCCCCATATATCCTATATCTATATATATGAAGAAGAAATCATATAACGAAGAAGATTCTTATTTGTACAAATGTTACTTTGAACTTGGAACGTGCATGAAGAAATTAACGATACTTCCAAGACCTTTGTTCTCTACTTGGACCCGATGAAAAAATAGGATCACTTACTATAGACTTGTTAAGAATAATTCTGATCTTTTTTATGGCCTATTAGAAGTATAAGGCACTTTAGTGGGATTCTCATGGACAAAAAAAGATTACAGTCGATTTGATAATGATCGAATAACCTTTCTTCTTCAACCCAAACCTAGGAGTTCTTTAAATATGATGTAAAATGGATCTTACTCTATCCTTGATCAGAAGTTTTTATTTGAAAAGTATGAATTGGAGTTTGAAGAAGGGGCAGGAGAACTATTCCTTGACCCACAATAGAATTGAAATTACAATGAGATCATAATTATAAGTTTCAAATTGTATTTATATAGTATTCTTAAATTGTTTTTAATTGTAATTTCTTAAAATCAATATATTAATAAAACAATAAAATAGGACACAATATATTTTTTTCCTATAAAAGACAATTGATCTCATAAATTAAAGTATGAAAATATTTCAATGGACTTATGAGTGATTATTAGATAACAATTTCAAAAAATTGCCATGATAAGCACCTCAAAATCACGTATACCCAAAAATTATCAAGTAAATGCATCTAACACCTTTACCATTATTCCAAATCACAATGTAAGTATGTAGATTAAACACAAGACACAATTATACATGTAAAATGACTCTCTGAATAGGGGATTCCTATATATATAGGAATCGGGTCACTACAACTCTCCCCCTCTTTCAAGAAATTTCGTTCTTGAAATTCTTACCCTAATTATGAGGATCACATATAAAACATTACTTGTACATTTGTGAATATTATTATTGTGATGATTGTATAAATCCTTTTAAGAGGGAGCCCTAGAAATTCTATCCTACTGGATCAAAAAAAAAGAGATAACCTATATGCTTTATAGAGTTTTCGAGGATTAAGAATGCTTCTAAAACAATCCTTTAGAAATTCTTGACTTAGAGAAGGAGACAAAAATACCAAATTCTTTTATAACACCATACTCTCAAATAGGAATTACAACAACATCTATTCCGTTATGGATGGAAATGGCCTTAGGATCAACTATTTTGAAAAATCTAGGAGAAGTTATAAAATTTTTACTAAGATACTTTGGGGAGAGGTAAAACCAATAATGTCAATATGAATTCCCTCAATGATTACATCAAGCTAAGATTCCTGAGAGATTCATAGCCACCTTAACAACTCCCTTCTTTGATTCTAAAATTCAAGAAACCTTTAACAGCTTCAATCCAAACAAAGCCCTTAGATTGGATGGGTTTAATTCCTTTTTCTTTAAAAGAGCATAGCCTATTATTGGAAAAGACATAACTAAGGCTATTTAGGATTTCTTTTCTCGTGGAATCATGTTGAAAGAAGCCAATTCTAAACCTCAGTTTTTAAATGCCTAGAACCTTCCCCAAAGTCACTGATTTTTGGTTTATCACTAGTTGTAACATGATTTACAAAGTCATCTATTTCTTACCAATAGACCTAGAGAAATCCTTCCTTTCATTATCAATCACAATCAAGTAGCCTAAAGAGAGAAGAATGGGTGATAACATTCTCCTTGATTAAGAAATTCTCAAGAACTATTACCTTAACATTGGCCAAGATAGATGCTCCTTTGAAATTGATTTAAAAAAAGCTTTTGACTCCATTTAATAAGGCTTACTTTTCAAAGTTTTAGAAACTTTTTAAGTTCCTCAATACCTTTATACGTTGGATTAAAGAGCATGTAACTACAACTTCTTTCTTAATTCTCATAAATGGAATCCCCTCCAAATTTTCCAAAAGAAATTCTAAAGTGAGATAAGGAGACCCCCTTCCTTGTTTACCTTTTAATAATCTGTATGGAAGTACTATCTTAGATCTTGCTCTCTATTACCTCCAATAACCAAAATTCTAAATGTCATTGGAGATGTTCTAAACTAAAGCTTACCCATCTTTTCTTTGTAGGTGATCTCCTTTAATTATACTAAGCTGGTAAATATTCCATAAATACTTTAATTGAGGGCCTTAATATCTTCTCAAATCTCTTTGGGATTAACATCAATTTGTCCAAAAGTTATATTTTTATTTTTATCTCTAATAGAGACATGGGAAAGGAAACATGTAGTGATGCTATATGTATTCCAATCGAGTACCTCCCTATTAAATAATTAGGCATTCCCCTTTTCTATAGTAAACTTTTTAATAGGGGATGTAGGCCTCTTCTAAAGAAAATAGAGAACAAAATCAATTCTTAGACCAACAAATTCCTCTCTTATCCTAGCAAAGCCCAACTTATTGTTTCTATTCTTTCAAGGTTCCAAGTTTATTGGTCAACTCACTTCCTTCTTATCATTTCCATTTTAAAAGAGATTAAGAAAAAAAAACTTAAGAACTTCCTTTAGTCTAGTACTACTAATTAGCATCATAATTCTAAGGTTAAATGGAATGATATTTATAAACCAAAAAAAGGAGGAGGATTAGGCTTTACGAATCGTAAAACCTAGAACAAATTCTCCTTGGGAAGATAATTTAGGTCCTTTTTAATGATCTTGAGTCCAATGGGTTCATAGTGTCATATTAAAAGGGAAAGGTTTATATAGATATAAAGTGGAAAATGGAATTTCTTAAAGCTAGAGAAAAATACTTAAAAAGAGAGAATCCTTCAAACAGCACTTCAGAATCAGAGTGGGGAATGGTCTGTCCACTAGTCTTTGGTATGACCCTTGGAATCCTTGGCACCCAAGTGGTATTCTCAAGGATATCATCATACTAAGAAAATTTTATAACTATAAACTTCCTTAGGGTATTAGAGTTTCTGCAATTATCAAAGAAAAAATTTTGAACTAATCTCTCAGAGATAATATAACCATCAACTCTATTTCTCAAATTAACCCCTCCTACACCCTTGATCTTATAAAAGAAGATCAGTTGGAATGGATATATTATAGATCCAAGATCTGTAAAAACTCGTTCAATTACAAATGTTTGAGTCCTCCTTCAATTCCCAAATCTTAGACTAAACTAGTTTGGCATAAGAAAGCTCTACCTAGATATAGTTTCATCATATGGCTAGCTTTTCTAAAATAGTTACCCAGTAGAGACAAATTGACCCACCTCCAAATCTTAAAATTATGTTCTTTATGCTTAATTGACTAATAAAATCAAAGTAACTTTTTCTGTAAACGTCAATACTTATTAAACATTTGGATTTCCACCTTAAATGATTTTCAACTTCCAATATTCCCAGCCTTATCCACCCTAACCTCAATTATTAGCTAGATCTAAAACTCCCTTAACTAAAATCCAGTTATACCCAGCCTTTTAATAACTTCCCTCTCCAACTGTGTTTATGTTATTTGGCAAGAAAGGAATAACAAGACTTTCAAAGATTCACACACCCCAATCTAGACCAAAATTCAAGAGATTAAAAACATAATTACATATGAGAGCCTTTAACTTGTCTATTTATATTGTGTTTATTCACTTACTAAATTTATCTAAAGGTATAAGTTGTAAAATAATTGAAGTAAGAAAGCATACAAAAGGAAAAGCAATCCAATTGCCAAGGAAGAGGGAAAGAACTAAGCTAAATGCACCTACTAATAAAGAAAGCTCCAAGTTCAAGCTACTAAGATATCGAGTGCTTAAAATACTGGATCAGTCAGAATCAATCAAGAGAAAGGAAAGTGTTACCCAAACTTCTAAAAGGACAAAAGTGATGCAGATTCCTTTAGCAACTAAACTTGAGGATACCTGTGTTACTATATGGCAAAGAAGGAGGAAGATTGACAGAAGAACCTCTCCCCTAAGTAGTAAACCTCTATCCAAAGGCCTCCCTCCACCCATCTCCTCTTCATCATTAGAGGACTTAAGATCTAGAGAGATTAGATAATTAATTCTTCAATGTATGGCAGAACTTAGAGCTGATAGATCAAGTTTCAAAACAAACTCAAGCTCTAAGATCTCCTCCCCAACTCTAACCATATCTATCTTGTAAACTTCAAAGACACTCAAGAAGGGGAGTGAATTAAGTGATTAAAACTTTTTAAAAAATTAAACTAGCGACTTAAAACAAGTTAAACTAAATGCAATCACTAAACCAAGATTCAACCTAAAATGATATGGAAATGCTAATGCTAAAAGATATCAATTAAACAAATGGAAAAACTACACAATTCAATAATAAATAAAAAGAGAAGGAAGAGAAGGAATACCAAAACTTATAGTGGTTCAGCAATCCCTAACAATTGCCTAATCCACTCTCCAACTACTTGTTGAAAATTTAACTAACTAATCAAAATAAGTACAATCTTCTTTTAGGGTGAAGAGTAACCCTTATAAGATACAATCTTTCTTGTTAAAGGTGAAAAGTAACCTTTTGACATCTTTATATGGAAAAGAAGAGCCTTTAACAACAATAATCAACCAAACAATTCATCAAGTTTAATAACACCCCTTTATAAGTAACCAAACACATCTAAAAAGATGTTTTACTTAAAGCACAATTAAACTAAATGTTCTAAGCATTCAAGAAATGATATGATGCAATCAAGATGCACTTAAATGCTTAAACAAAATTTATATGGCAAATTATAGTCATAAAACAATTAAATGTATGATGAAAATTAAAGAAACAAATCTAAACACAAAATCTAGACAGCTTTGATGAATAAGAATACATGTGTAGGAGTTATTAGTCATTAAAGGGACACACATAGGCATATATCCTTAATGATTAACTCCAATTTAATGATAGGTATAACCATCACACAAACACAAAAATATCACACATATTTCTTCCCCTTTCTGACGTCACGAAAAAGATTGAAAAGCTTGCATAAAAAACACAAATTAAAGAGCAAAACATGAATAGGAGCATAAATAAGAGAGAAAAGCATATACAAACACATAAGAATCAAAGAGATGCACTATCAATCATGCCTTATTCACAAACTTCATAAACTTCAATTCAATGTCACCATTATGCACATAATCTCTTATAAAATGATATCTTATTTCAATATGCTTAGTTCTAGAATTTTGAATTTGGGTTTTTGATTAAGTAAATAGCACTAATGTTATCACACCTTATAGGAATATTTAAAATTTTCGTCCCATAATCTCTAAGTTGTTGCCTAAACCAAAGAACTTATGCACAATAACTATCGGCAGCCATATATTCCGCTTCAGCAGTGGATAAAGTTATCGAATTTTGATTCTTACTAAACCATGAAACTAATGCATGACCAATAAATTGACAAATGATGGATGTACTCTTCCTATCTAGCACTCTACTAGTAAAATTCACATTCGAATAACTAACTAATTCAATAAATGCATTTCTACGATACCATAAACCTAAAGATGATGAACCGGCCAAATACCTTAAAATTCTTTTAATGGCTAACAAATGAGACTCTGTATGACTTAATTGGAATCTAGCTCAGAAGCACACATTAAACATAATATTGAGTCTATTAGTAGTTAACCACAATAAGCTACTAATTATACCTTAATATTGATCAACATCCACCGACTTACCATATTCATCCTTACTCAATTTGGTGGTGATGGTCATGAGTGTGCCTAGTGGAGTTTTTTGTCCATCCCACATTTCTTGAGTAACTCCTTTATGTACTTAGCTTGGTTAATGAAGATGTCATCTTTCTTTTGCTTGATTTGGAATCCTAGGAAGAAATTTAACTTGCTTATCATGCTCATCTCGAATTCCCTATTTATGCACTTTGCAAATTCTTGACATAAAGCATTATTAGTAGCATCAAATATAATATCTTCTTTCTTTTGACCTTATTCTTTAAGGAATCATTTTCATCCATTATCTTCTTTCTAACATCATCAAATTCCACACTCTTAGATTCTAAAGCATGCAATTTATTCTTTAACTTCTCATTCTTTAACCTAAAATCATCCATTAATTTTATGCATTCCTTATGTTTAAAGAATAATTTCTTCCTTCTTACGCTAGCACATTTGAAGCATATAACAAATTCATCATAGCTAAAGCCAACATCCATAATGATATTCTCATTCTCATCATCATTAAAATAGGGAGAAGATGATACCTCATCAACCAAGGCCATGAGACAAAACTTTGTACTCTCATTTTCGAATTCATCGCTATCCTCTTCATTTTCGATCTCCCATACGACCTTCAATACTTTCTTTCCCTTCTTATTCTTCTTCTCTCTTCTTTCTTTCTTACTACTTTTCTCATCCTTCTCATTCTCCTTAAGAAATGGACAATGGCTCCTCAAATGTCCCAGTTTTCTACATTAAAAGCAAACAGTATTAGTAAGTTTTTTCTTGTAATTATATTTACCTTGATCTCTTTTCTTGGAGTGAGCTTTCTTCTTTAAGAATTTGTTGAACTTTTTTATGAGGAGAGCTATCTAATCATCACTATCTTCTGAAGAGCCTTGCTCTTCACTAGATTCATCTTTCTTGACTTTGAATACCCAGTTCTTCCTTCTTAATGAAGTTTTCTCTTCTCTTGCTTTCAACTCATTCATCAACATCATATGTAAGCAATGAACCTATTAATTCTTCCAATGAAAAAATGTTAAGATCTTTTACCTCTTGAATGACGGTTACCTTGTCCTCCCATTCCTTTGGTAAAAATCTCAAAAATTTTCTAATAAGTTCAACATTCCAATATGTTCTTCCTAAACCCTTTCATCCATTGAAGTTGTCATTAAATCTAAAATATATGTTAGAAATACCTTCATTATTATGCATTCTAAATGATTTCTATTGAAGAATGAGTATGGACATCTTGCTCTCTTTCACTTAGTTGGTACCTTCATGAGTGAACTCTAAAATATGTTAAATTTCTTTAGTCGTTTCACACATGGACACTTTATTGAACTCACTTCTATTTAATGCATAAAATAAAATATGAATGGCCCTATAGTTTAATGAAAGCAATCTTTTATCATTTTAGTTCCACTCTTCCTTCACCTCAGGAATTATTAGCTCATCCTCTAACTTAATAAGAATGTATGGTTTTTCATTCACTATATGTAACATCCCAAAAGTATCCTAATCGGGATTAGCATAATTAATTGTGGAATTAATTGATTAATTGGACTTAATTTGAGAAAATTTTGAAAAAATCCGAAATTGGGCAAAATTGAGAATAAATTGAGTTGTTATGAAAGAAAAATTATAACTTTTGCTATGTATGTCTGATTAATGTGATCTAGAAAATTGCTACAAACCAAGATGTTCAAGTAATTGAGGTTAGTGATGCTTAATCAGTAATTAAGCAATTAATCCCTAATTTCGTGGGACATTAATGAAAAACCTTAGGGCACCAAATTGACATGTTTAAGAAATGTAGTAACTAGTAATTGGATGGTAATTGGGTGGATGAAACTAAGTTAGGAGAGTTGGTTGGAAAAAGTAAATGGACAGTGACTTTTACCTACCACCACTCACCTTTTTACATCTTTCACTTTTCCTCACCATCACTCACACGAAATTTCCCTCTCTCACACACCTTTTGTAGCTGCATTTTGCTCTCCCCTCTCTCTAAAAAAATGAAACCCCCTTCTTGTTCTTCTTCCTCCATTAATCTTTCATTCTTCTCCTTTTGTTCTTAAAAGGTTAGGCGTTTTGTTCAACTTTTCAAGCTCTACAAGTTGATACAAGTTTGGAGTTCCAATTCATCATCAACAAGCCAATTTCATGAACCCTAGAATCAAATGGGAAAGTTCAATTAAGTGTTTTTAAGGTAAGATTGGGTTGGTTGTGTTTTCGATGATGATTTGAGCATGAGTTTGAAGTTAGTTTTCATATTATAGCTTTCTTGATTTCCAAGCCTTCACCCACAGTTTTGGATTAAATTGAGAGCAATTGAAGATCAATTGGGAGGCTCCTAAGGTAAGTGAATAAGGATCTAAAGTTAGTTTAACTTGACTTGAAGATTTGGTGTTGATTGGTGTTATGTTTTGGTTTAGGTTTAAGTTGCTAATTTGGAAATTTTCGGACATACTAACTTGGAAAGGGCAGAACTCAGTCAGTAAGTGTCTAAATTGAGAAATTCTTAATGAATTTCATATCTACACAAACTGAATGTTATTCTGTCCTGAAATGTTTATTGCCTAATTTTGCTGTTTTGATAGTGTAATTTAGATATGAACTTTAGGGAAGTAACAGGATGAGTTTCAGACAGACCACTTTGTTTCGGCCATAACTTGGTAAGTAGTTATCCAATTGTTGTGATTCTTGATTTGTTGTAAACTAGACACGCAGAATTGCATTTGTGTGTGAAATAAGAATTGGCCAATTCGGTTGCTAAGGTCTCCAATGTGGGATACAAGTGGAGGTTAAATTATGAAATTTCAGAAGTGAAGTGAAGTGGGAAGATAAGTTATTAAGGTATGGGAATACTCACTCTAGCTCTTTAAATTGAGCAATGAGCTTAGGTATTAAGTTCATATAATTTCCTTGTGTACAGGACTATATAGGAAGTGCTGCTTGTATGTGAATGCGAAATCTATGTGTTTATTGTGTTATATGATTTCTGTATTTTTGGCAATTACTTATAATTGGGATATATTTTGGATTTTCTTTTTAGTACATCCCAATTGTATTCAAATGTTAAACTTTTGTTTT
>JAOXYD010238980.1:0-17283 GCA_028565735.1 Pinacopodium congolense | reverse complement strand
TTAATTGCATCTGTTTTTAATCCAAACATTAAAATTAAAGGTTTACAAAATTTATTATATTTCTATTATAAAAATATTAATTCATATTTTGAAATGTCTTTAAATGTTTCTCAGCTTGTTTCATCTATTATTTATAAAGTTAGGAAAAATATTCAAGATTTAATTGTTGCATATAGTAATAATATTAGTGCCAATTCTTCAACTTTTCAAACTCCTACACCAATAATAATTAATACTAGTAAATATTCTAGAGCTGATTTATTAATTTTAAAAAACAAAAAAGGCTGAGAGGGGTTATGGCAAATTCTAACATGGAACTTGACATGTATTTAACAACTTATTTTAAGTTGACTGAATTTACAGATTCAACATTTCCAATAATGCAATGGTGGAAGGATCATTATGAGCAATTTCCAATTATGTTGGCCATTGCAAAAGACATATTTGCGTCTTCATTTTCAACGGTTGCCGTTGAGCAAGCTTTTAGTGCAGGTGGAGATATTTTAGACGCTTAAATATTCAATGACTCTAGAATCTTTAGAGGCGCAAGCTTGTCTCGATGATTGGATGAAAGCAAAACGACGACAACAAGAGTTGACGAAACCAAATGCTTCCCAATTATATGATTTTGACACGGATACAACTGGAAGTGCATACAGATCTGACGACGTTGTAGGTGAGTAGCTCCCTAAAAAAAGGTAAGAGAACTACGAGGTCTTTGACTCCTCTTCACTCGAGCGTTGAAGATACGTAGGCAACTTATTTTTTAAAATTAAGTTCAAGCACATTATTTTATTTAATTTTTCCTTATAATTTATATATAGTTGTCATATATTTTAATTCATTTAATTTTATATTTTTATAATTTGTATCTAACTTATTATATTTGACATTTTTTAAAATTTCAAATTTCAAATTTTTAAGTTTGAAAATAAAACTATGAATAATAAAACAACGATTATTATTATGGGTAAACCGGCGGTTAAACCGTAACCGACTGTTTTCAAACCGTAACCATAACTGTAGCCGGCTATTTTTAAACCGTAATTAAACTGTAAACTGGCGGTTAGGTTAAGGTTTATAGATTTTTATAAATCGTAATCGGTGGTTTTGTAACCATGGTCAGGTCTACGCCCTGACACTGGTTAATATTCTAGCAAGAGAGACCATGTCCCGAAAAGAGAAGTAACTTGATTTTTATAATATTATTATAATCTTACTTTAACTTGAGTTATAATAATTATTTTTGCGTGTGTAATGACTGAACAATTAAAAAATACGAATTAACTGGTTCAATCTCAATAATACAATCTAGATGAATTCTCAAGCCACTATAACCATGGTCCCAAATATTTAAGCCTTGTTTAAGAAGTTTTCGCTTTTAGTTTTCATTTTTAGTTTTTTTAGACACCGAAACTAAAAAAAATAGAAATAAAAAAATTATATTAATACCGTATAAAAATTTAAAAAACACAGAAATAAAAATTACATAAAAATCAATATAAAAATATAAAAATTATAACTAAAACTACAATCAACAACCCAATTAAATATGCCGTTATTATTCTATCGAAGCATTATTGTTGTCATGATTATTTTCTTTAAGTTCAACTTCATACTTACTTCATTTATGCATAATTTTTTAATAGAAAAGTAATAATTAATTAATGAAAAATTTGTTAAAGTCAGTACAAACTAGCAGTTAAGGTTGGTCTTTACGACATCAAATTAAAATATAGCCTTTAAAAACAAAGGCTCTAGGCTAAAGTCACATAACATAAGAACAAATCGCAACTGTAAAACTATTAAACAAAACAATCCATGATGGCAAGTTGATGGGATCCAACACACATGGATGCCATAAGGATAGATCCAAAATGTCTACATGTTAGTTGAAGTGTTAGATTTTCATAATCACATAAATTATAACAGGATTATTAAAAAAATCATTTAATATATATGTATAATCTTAAAGATAACCACTTACGAGTTGTCTTCGTAAGTCACAGGTAAGAAGATATTTTCTTGTAGAATCCTTTTCACCACAGAAAAAAGAAATATGACTTTTTTTCCTACACAGAATCTTATCCATTATATTCAAACATAATTAACTGCCATTATGCAGTTAAACCATGACTCATGTTTAACCCAATCATGGGTGGAAATGTGTCCAATATCTCCCACTTACACATGATAGATTTATTTGATTGAAATTTTGCAGTTCTCACACTTATTCACTAACCCGTGTGACTAGCATACTCCAAGAGTATATTATCATACATCTGTTAGGAATATATGACTTCTCGACTTAGGAATCAATTCTGTTAAGTAGTTTTAGTATGTTATATCCTAGGTCATATCTCGCATTTACTCTCCTTTGATCTCATTTGTGTTATTATCTAATGAATATAATCACTTTCTCTATGAAAGAGACGATGGCCATCAGTGAATATTTTTCATGCAAGTTAATGATCAAATAAATGACTTTCCTCTATTCTTAATTCTCTTTTGAATTAAATTTAATATGCTTTCCTAGAATTGTTCCATAAGATCGCATCTCGCATGATATTTTGATAATAATCTAAAGTAGCAAATCTTAAATTCAATCATCAAGAATTAGATAAAATTCATAAGGGCATATCATGAGATTTCTTCCTTTCAACCTCTAAGGTCTCACACAATGTAAGTTGAGATCTTAAGACTTACATTAATCCTTTTTTATGGTCATTTTTACACACATGGTACGAGTCTGTGCTTAGGTATTTACCCATTTTATTTAACTTGAATATGTTTAATCCAAGAAATACTGTACAGATAATAGTTCAAACATACTAAATGTTGAACTTAAGTTCACTTATCTACTCTTAAAGTTTTCATAACTCACATATAGCAACTTAAGACAAATATAGTGATAAGTTAATCACTTTAAACCAATTTCCTTGCGACATTTTTGGTTTAATTTTAATGGTCTCAATTATCACTTAGATAATAAACTTTAAACTTACCTCATCTCTAATGAGCACAAACACTAGAGGCGGTTGTCTGTTTGAGAGAGCTAATCTCTAATTTGTCTCATATACTTATGATTTATCCCAACATATATTTATGCAAAACAAATATATTTATGAATCAAATGATATATAATGTATAATCTTCATCATACATTATATTAAAAAATATGACATTACAATGAGTGAACATATATAGACAAATGTTTATTATTACATTTCAGCATCTACGTAGTCCTAATGCCTTTATATGCCCAATATAAACATATCGGAAAAATGGTTTTATCATTGAGTTTGCTAGCATATCTCGTGTAGATATATACTTTATGTTCACTTCTTCTCGTGCAACTATATCTTTCACATAGTTATACTTGGTATCTATGTGCTTTATTTTACAATGAAACTTGGGATCTTTTGTATAAGTGATTGCAGCTTGACTATCACAGTTAATAGTTATTGGATCAATTTCGCTTTTAATAACTCCCAAATGCACTAAGAATTGATGAAGCCACACATCCTCTTGTATTGCTGCTGATAATGTTATAAATTTAGCTTCTATCATGGACAATGCAACACAAGATTGTTTCTTACTCTTCCATAATATGGCTCCATTTTTTAGTAAGAATACATATCATGAGGTAGATTTTCTTTCATCTAAATCACCTCCCCAATGTGAATATGTATGCCCTTGTACACGTAGGTAATTGCATTGATAACATAAGGTATAGTCCACAATTTCCTTTAGATACCGCAATATTTTCTTTACTAATTTCCAATGTTTTTAGCCTGGATTTAATTGATATTTTCTTATCATTCCAACAACGTAACAAATATCTAGTTTTGTACACATCATTGAATAAATAAGACTTCCAAATGTGCTGGAGTAGGGAACATTCTTCATTTGTTCCCTTTCTTATGGTGTTGACAACCAATTTCTCTTGCGAAAGCCTTCACCTTTAGCAATAGAATTATCAATCGGTTTGAAATCTTGTATACGGAATCGTTCAAGAATTCTTTGAATGTACTTTGCTTAAAAAAGCGATAGCAATCTATTCGAACAATCTCTTGAAATTTGAGCTCTAAGAATGTATGCTGCTTCACCCATATCTTTCATTTTAAATTCAGATGATAACCAATGTTTGATTTGTTTAATGAATACACAATCATTACAAGAAATTAATATATCATCCATGTATAAAGACAAAATCACGAATTTATCTTTGGATCTCTTAACATATACATAATGGTCCTCATCGATCATTTGAAAATCATACGTAATGATATCGTTATGAAAACGAATGTACCATTGTCTTGAAGATTGCTTCAAGCCATAAATTGAATTTAATAAGTAATATATCTTATTTTCTTGGCCTGCCTTGATGAAACCTTCAGGTTGTTCTATATAAATTTCTTCCTCTAATTCTCCATTGAGAAAAGCAATCTTTACATCCATTTGATGTAATTCAAGATATATACTGGCTATTATAGCTAAGATAAGATAGATTGAAGTAAATTTCACAACAGGTGAAAAAGTTTCCTCATAATCAATTCCTTCTTATTGTGTATATCCTTTTGGTATAAGACGTGCCTTGTATCTTTCAATACTACCATCAACTTTCTACTTTATTTTAAGAACCCACTTGTTCCCAACCGCTTTACGCCCTTGAGGGAGGTTAACTAAGACACATACTTGATTAGAGCTTAAAGAAGTCATTTCTTCTTGCATTCTTCCTTAGTAGGACTAGTAAGAGCCTCATTTACATTCCTTCTTCCTCTTGCAAAATAATCATATTAATTTCCCTTTCAATCTCAACACGACGTTAGGGAATTATTCCTCGATTACTCCATCTTAAATGAAGTTCATCAGAAACAGATTCATGATGAATCTGATTGCTCCTACTTGAATCAGTCATTATGGGGAACTTTTCTGTGGAATTGCTCCCACTCGGTTGAAGTTCTTCTTCTTGATTCTGCATAACAAAATCATGTTGATCGAGTGTTTCATATAATAAGAGGTCTTTACTTATTTCCCCCTACTTGAAAAAATCATTCTCTAAGAATGTTACATCTCGTGATTTAAATTCAGTTACTCTTTCATTACCTTATTCGCTCATGAACACATATCTTTTTGAGTGTTTTGAGTATCTAATGAAGATACTCTTTCTCTCTCTTTGGCCTAATTTTCTATGTTTATGAGAAAGATTGTGAACATAGGCTGTATATCCCCAAGGTCTAAGACTTGACATATTAAATCACCTATTAGTCTATAACTCATATGGTGTGCTAGTAACTAATTTCGTGGGCATACAATTAAGTACATAAGTAACTGTTAGCAATGCATCATCCCAAAGAGGTGATCGATAAATGTGCTTATGCCATTATGGACCTAATCATCTCTAATATCGTTCTATTTCATCTTTCAAAGATGTAATTTTGTTGTAGAGTTCTTGGAATTGTTAACTGCCTTTCTATTCCTTTTTCATTACATAAACCTTGAACTTATCAGAAATGTATTCTTGTCCTCGATCCGTTAGTAATGCTTTTATATTTCTATTTAATTGATTCTCAACCAAGATTAGATACTTTATGAAACATTCAAATGCTTCTGATTTATGAGCAATCAAATAGACATGACTATCCTGACTATAGTCATCTATAAAAATGATGAAATATACTGCCCCACGTCTCGCCCTTACATTCATTAGACTACAGATGTCAGAATGAATTAATTGCAATGGATATAATGCTCGTGTTGCCTTTCCAAATGACTTTCGTGCCATTTTACTAGGTAGACAATGTTCATATGTAGGTAAATCTACTTGACTTAGATTACTTAAAAGTCCTTCTTTACCTAATCGAATTATTCGATTTTGACCAATATGACGTAGTCTATCATGTCACAAAGTTGCATCATTGTTGAAATTATTAGATGATGTAAACAATGAATAACTTATATTATTATTGTTGTTCAACACATCCAGTACAATAAAATCATCACATATAAAACCATAACCATAATAAGTAGATCTAAGATACAAATCCATTCCACTGTTGTGAAAATTTATATCGAAACCAAGTCTAATCAAAATCGACATAGATAAAAGATTCCTACAAATATGTGGAGCAAATAAGACTTCATGTAAGATAAGGGGTCGTCTATCACGCATGTCCAATTTACATGTGTCAATCCTTTGTATAACAACTTTGTAATTGTTACATACATAAAGCCATTGACTGTCATGTGGGAGTTTACAAAACTCAATGAAAGTATCTCGATCCTTTGCTACATGTTTGGTTGCTCCTGAGTCCGCAACCCATAAACGATGTGATTCGGTTAGAAAAATAGAACAAGAAAAATTCACAGAACAAATGTTCATATTATCAAGTTGTACCTTCTTAAGCTCAGTACAATCTCGAGCAAAGTGACCCTTATTGTCACAATTATAACACTTCACAGGTTTCATATTCTTCTTCTTGAAGGGATGCTTTCTCGTTCCACGTTGGTTCCATTTTGCCTTCTTGGATTCCTGAGTGGAATAGTTGAATATCTTATTCTTCTTCCACTTGTGTCCACCATGATACTTGTGTTTCTTGTTCATAGCTCTGTGTGAGCTAGAACTAACTGCATATGCCTCAGAAGATATCTTTAAGGCTTCAAGACGCTCTGCCTCCAAGATGAGATGTCTTGCAGCATCTTCCATTGTTTTGATGCTCTCATTATGAGTTAAGTGCATCTTCATATGCTCCTAACTCTAAGGTAGTGAATGCATCACTGTTTGAACTTTTTGTTCATCTAAAAGCTCATGACCAACATCTCACGGCTTACTTACTATGTTGGCTATTTGCCTCAAATGCTTTTGCACTGTATCCTCTGATCACTTCTTATAAGTATAAAACTTTATTATGAGTGACCTTAATTTGGTCACTAAAGCACCTCCAAAACGTGCTGCTAATGAGGACCACATGTCCTTTGCAATTTCATATTTTTGAAACTCTCGCTTGATATCATTATCTATGCTACTCAACAATGTAATACGAGCCAAAAAGTTCTTTTTCTTCCACAATTCATATACATCACGATCCCTCTTATGCTGGGTCGTAATACCCTTCTTAAGAACTTCCATGATTAAGTTTAATGGTTCAAGAGCCTCTTGCTCCTTCAGCACATATTGGATTTTTGTATTCTAGATTTCATAATTATCACCATTAAGTTTCTCACCCCTATTAAATTCAGCAACAATATTCTTTGAAGTAGTAGTCATTTTGAAACACTAAGTTTCTAAAATAAAAAAGAAATTTATATGCACATTAATGTCATATTCATTGTTCATAGAGTAAATAATTGGATCATAATTACTTATGAAATCAAAAGTCCACTAATGTGTTCAATCGTCATTCATACATCAATCAAATCCTAGTTACCTTACTCTAGACGAATTCCTATTTGAAATACATGTAAACATATTATATAAATATAAAGACTTTGTTCTTATAAAACAACGTATTGCTTACAAATTTCCTACAACTTACGAATAGTCTATAAATAACAAACCCTACGTGGAAAAGAGTTAACAAGTTCACGTGACAATGTGCGTGAAGGTCGATGCACAATAGATCCTACTATTTCCAATGGAAGACCTGTAGGGTACAAAGTCCTAATCATCTCCCTTCATCACTAAAGCATTATAAGACTTCTCGGTAGGCATTTCCTTATTCCAGAGCATTCTTAATGGTTTGCTAATGGGTTAAGGTAATGTTGGAAGCAAAGTCATATACTTTACTTCATTGTCTACATAAGCTAAATAACATCCAAAGTATAATTCTTACATCATGTTATTGACTAAAATAACATGTTGTATTAAATCTTCACCGGACATTAAACGCATGTTGACTAACTATACATATATGTGACCAACATGGCTCTTCTGTGCCTTATATCGAATAAGCTTGGATGTCCTCTTTATAATAGGCATCTTTTTGAAAAACAAATTTTTAGGAATCAAAAGAGTACATGCGAAAACCCATAAATCACAAAATAAACAAATTATTTTGTCTAACACATAGCGAACTCATGCTCATAACATGAAAGTAATTTTAATTTTATTTACAATTTGATCGAATCCAATTATGCTATTAATTTCTAATCAATTAGAACCATATTGCTAATCTAATTATATTCAAATATGAATAAGTTAAATTGCATTAGAAACTTATTTCTAATTTTAAATTATAATTAAATTGATTTAATTAGAAACTAATTTCTAATGAAACTCCTTTCTAATTTCAACTAAACAAATTAGTTTGATTTTAATTAGAAAACTTATTTCTATTTTTAATTCATTAAAATAATTAATAGAAAACTCATTTCTAATGTTGTTAGTTTTAGAAACTTTTTTCTAATTTTATGTTTAACTAAAAAATTAGTTTAATTTAATTAGAAAACTAATTTCTAAATTTTTAAATCTAATTAGAAAACTAATTCCTACTTTTATTTTCTTTTAGAAACTTATTTATAAATTTTTTATCTAGATAAATTAATTTACATAAATTAGAAAACTGATTTCTAATTATGTAACTAAACTAATTAGCTTATATTAATTAAAAAATTAATTTCTTAATTAAATTATTAAGGCCTTCAACCTTATTAGTTAAACCTAAATTTAAAACAACTAAATTAGTTTAACTAAGGTCAAACTTCCAGTCTAAAAATCAAACTAGGCCTTAGGCCTTATCTCTATATCCAAATCTAAAGTAGCATGAGTTAAGTAGCCCAAAATCTTATTAACACTTTGGATTCACAAAGCCTTAACTCATTCTCTATATATTATTACAGCCCAAAAGCTTATTAACACTTTGGATCACAAAAACCCAAAGCCATAACCCATTCAATAAATATTATCATTCTTTAGTTTACTCTCATATGTTGTCAAACACTTCAAATCTATCATGTTTGAACTTTGAAAATGTAACAAAAACGTTGGATATGTGAAACGTTGCACACGTCTTTGACAAACATAACAAAAAACATGACCATCAATGTTCCCCTTCCCTGCGTTTTGTTTTCGATTCCTTTTTTGTGTGTGTCTTTATAACGACCAGTGGTCTCTAAACCATCAACTATGCAATCCAAATCACAACCCCTAGAAACTACTCGGGTAAGTTTTGTTTCAGATTTGGTAATAGAGGAGATAGATTGAAAACGAAAAATAACAGAGAAGGCTTCAAGTAAACCAGCTATAACAAACTACACAAAATATCATTAGATTTAAATGAAATTAAAAACAAAACGTGGATACATAAAAAAAGCATATCTTATTTATGTGTAGTATAAAACATATACAACTTCATGGTCATCTTGAATATCTATCGACTTATCATAATTTATTTCAAAATAATCATAAGATCATATCATGCATATATAAAACCTAGCTCTGATACCGATATTAGATTTTCATAATCATGTAGATTATAATAAGATCATAAAAAAAATCATTTAATAGATATGCATAATCTTGAAGATAGCCATTTACAGGTTGTCTGCGTAAGTCACATGTTAAGAGGATGTTTTTCTGCAGAATCCTTTTTGCCAAAGAAAAAATGAATATGACTTTTTTTCCCACACTGGATTTTATCCATTATATTAAACTATAATTAACTGCCATTATGTAGTTAAAACATGACTCATGTCTAACCCAATCATGGGTGGACATGTGTCCAACATGAAGGGACTCTTCAATTTTAATCTTTATTAAAGGGCCTTAAATAGGATCCTTAGATCCTTTCTTTTCTTTTTTCCCTATCAGTTTCTTCTCATAGCTTAGTCTTTTGTTTCTATAATACTTATTCATCTCTATAGTCTCATCGAAGTAAGGGGAGGATGAAGACCTTCCAAAATCATATATCAATTCTAAGTTGCTACTGGAATTAATGGAGGTTTAGTTGACTACAGTTGTAAGAAGGATGTTTTTGGTTCTTTCCCTCTCAATGACTATCTACGATACAGGGGTAGGGGTGAGGAGGTAGGGAAAGGGAGTTCTTCGTTGTCTTCTTATTTCTGGCTTCTTGCTATTGTCCAGAGGCAATATTTTTTGCATACTTCTGGTGGGGGCACCCTGACATATCCTTACTGCTTGATCTATATTTTTCATAATTTGTATTGCTCTATTTCTTAAAAGTTGAATTCTTGTGATTCCAATTGTTGTATCTTCAGACAAATATATTCTTTTCCTCTTCTTTTGTGTTAGAATTGATTTTCCTTTGAGAGCTTGATCTGATTTCGTGATTTTACAAATTTCACTTGCAAAAAAAGATTAGTATATAAAAAGAAATACAATTAAAAAACAAGGACTTATATGAGAGTGATGGAAAAAATCTCTCTAATTTAGGAGTCTACTTTGATGATGTTGCTTTGGGCATCTGTGGATGACTCCTTGAAGGTTCTATTGTTCCTTTCATGTCTAATGAATACATATAGGAGGGAAAGATAATCTTGGGATGGATTTTTTATGCCAAATTAGATGATACCAAGGTTTGGTAGGGAAGGGTGTCTTAGATATTTATAGGTTGAAGAGTTAGTGTAAGTTTTAGAACTGTAAGAAAGCCATTCTAAGAGGTCTTATTTTGAGGTATTAAGGAAGTTAGTGGGGAGGGTGATGCAAGGGACTTAATGTCTTCATTTTCTATAAAAGGCTAATTCCAACAGTTGTCTGGAATAAATCTATTTATTTGTCTAGAAGTGATTTGGTTGCTTAGAACACCATTGAGATGCCAAAGATCTTATTACAAAAAAAGAGCTCTCCCATTCCCTATTTTCATTTTAGACTAATCTCTTAAGACATCTTTAACATTTAAAATTTTCCTCTAACTCTACGTACTAGTTACTTTAGGTTTATAATTCCAAAAACTTGGGCCATTTAAAATTATACTATAGACCCATTTAACCTAAATGGATTTAAAGTCATTAAAAGAATCCAAATCTTTTTCCTTATGAGCATGTTATTTCAAGTTTTGAGATATTTAATACGATGACCTCCTTCTTTTTTGGTTCTAAAAAGAATATCCTATGCTTTAGGGTAGAGGTGATTTCCTGATGTACTAGTCCAAAAAAAGTTTCTAAGCATTTTCTCAATTCCTTAATTACAAAACTAAGGAGGAAGAAGTGGGACCTATATATATTTGAAAGCTAAAAAGTATAGAGATAATGAGATGGAGGTGACTCATATAGGAGAGGAATTTATTGGTCTAAAATTGAATTTTTTTATCAATTCTTTCTAGTAAAGTTTTGTAACCTTTATGAGAAAGCTTGCTTGAGAGAAGGGGAATCCTTAATTATTTAATAGGGGATTTTCAAAAGGAATCCTATATAAAGAAAGTTCATTACCTAGATCTTTATCAAAGTTGGAGACAAAGAGTTAGATTTTAGAAAAGTTAATGTCTAACCTAGAAAATTTTGAGAAGTCGAGGCTCTCCATTAAGGAGTTACCAAAATAGGGGTGACATTTGAAAAGAGGATTATTTCATCCGTAAAAAGGAGATAGGAAAGCTTAATCTTAGAACATCTCCAACGGAATTTGAAATTAAGGTTTCTAGAAATAACTGAATTTAAGATTTGGGTTAGAACTTCCATACATGTAATGAAAAAATAAAGAGAAAGGGGTCATTTTGGCATAGACTACATTTTCCTTTCAAAAACGTTTTATGGGGATCCATTAACTAGAATAAAGAAGGTAAATGATGAGATGCATTTTGTAATCCAGTTAATAAATAAAAGGGGAAACCTTAATAATTCTAAGACCTTTAGAATAAAATCCCATTGGATAGAGTTGAAAGCCTTTTTTTAGATAAATTTAAAAGTATAACAATCAAGCTCTATGTTTGAATGGTAGATTTTTAGGATTTCTTAGGTTAGAAGAATGTTATCCCATATTCTTGTACCTTTTACAAAAGCAACTTGTTTTAGAATAATGATAAACGAAAGTGCTTCTCAAATCTATTAGCCAACAACTTATAAATGTCTGTATAAATCATGTTGTAGTAAAAAATAGGACGGAAATCAATAACTCTAGAGGGATTGGGGCACTTGGGAAACATAGTAATGAGGGTAACATTTAGCTGTTTAAGTAGTTTCCCTTAACAAAAGGAATTCTAAACTATAGAGGTACTTTCCCTCCATGCTATACCCCAAGTTTTCTGAAGTAGCCACTAAATCCATCTAGCTTAGGGACTTTATTAAGGTTAAAAGAGTGGAAAGCTTGTTTAATTTCCTTTTCTGTAAAAAGGGAGACAAGGGAGGAGAGGAAAGAGTGTGGAATCTTAGAAGAGATATAATTCCCAAGTGTGAATATTTTTACAAGCTCAAATATCCTTTTTTCAAGGGTATTTTGAAAGAAGTTGACAAATGATTTTGAATTCCTTATAAGGAGGTAATTTCTAGGCCATTTTCATTAAGAATAAAGTAAATGTTATCATAGTTTGTATTGAACAAGATAAAGAAGTAGAAGAATTTGGAATTCATATCCCCTTTTTTAACCAGGAGATTTTAGAGGATTGCTTCAAGAATGGCTTCTAATTTATAAGGGCCTAGTAGTAATGGTGGAGGGTTTCATTCTCTTTTTCCTAGAGGAAAAGATCATTTGGGTTACTTCTAAGATGTGATTTAATATTATTGAAGTTAGCTCTAATGAGGTTGAATCTCAGGTTAACATCTCCAATCTCTTGCTTATTAAGTATCTTAAGGGCTTTCCTAACCTTTTTAAGGCTTATTCATAACATAAAACATAAAAGTACCAATTACTCGAGTGGACTAAGCTCTTTTAATAATTTAAAGGAAATTTATATGATTTGTAAGGAAATTGTAAAATCTAAAAGGGGATGCCCTTCTAATGGGATGGTTAGGGATGAAGAATTTTATGGGGGAGTGATCTGTCACATTGGGATTTTCCACAATGCCATATAGGCTAGGAAAAATTGAGGACTAGTAGTGGTTGATAAGGGCTTTATATAGTTTCCTAAAAATGTACCGTGGTCTTGTTTATTTATTGCTCAAAATATATAAAGTACCATTGTAATTGAGATAAAAAAAGGGAGCAAGTTTCAACACATGACTTAAAGTCCAATAAACTAGATCTAAGAATGGTATTAGGATTGGAAGCTTCATTTTAGTGAATGATAGCATTGAAATCTCCTACCACTAACTAGAGTTTCGGTACAGAAGTGTTAATTCTTTGAAGGGTTCCTTAGAGGATTTGTCTGTAATTTCAGTTATTGGAACCATGCATATGAGCTAAAAGAAAGGGTGATCTAACATTAAAGGATTGAATTTCTAATTAGATCATTTGGTCAGATATTTTCAGTAGGGAATAGAAGAGCATGGTAGTATTCCAAGAGACATTGATTCTAGCATTATTGTAGAGATAGAGATTGTTTATAGACGATCAATTAGGGAAGATTAAATTACAAGTCTTAGGAATATGGCTAGGGGATTTTATTCTTATCTCTGAGAGACAAACAAAAGAGGAGTGATCTAATCTAATGAATTTTTTGATCTTTAGTTGTTTCTTATTATGACATAAGCCCCTAGGGTTCCAAAAGATAAGAGCCATGAACAACAGGGTTTAGGAAGTTTTTCTCTTTATTTTTTCCTAAATTTCTTCTTACCCTTAACAGAGGACTCAACTTCAGTAAAATCTCAAGAAGCACTATCATTTATTCTCCCCTCTACATACATATTCTTAGATAAGTTAGTAGTTGAAAGGATAATGAAGTTACCAAAATCACTAGAGTCACTTGAAGATTTCTACTTTTCTTAGCTTCCTTCAATGATTTCCAATTTAATTGGGATGTGTTTAGCTTCATTTTCTGGAGAAGAGGGGATGAGTTCTCTATTTTTTGGGGAGTTGACATCTTATTGGGTTGGGAGAATTTGATCCAGATGGGTGGCTTGATGATCTTATTCTAACAGGGGTTTTCAAGTTTCTCCCGTCTTGAAACTTGGTGGTAAATCTCCTTTCAGTTGCCATCTATTTTAGTTTTGTGGATTGGGTCATTAGCTTCTATTCTTAGGAACTTCGAATTTGCTTTCATTCTTTCTCTTCATTCTCAATGTAGGTTATAACATTGCAAAGTTCTAGCCATTTTATTTTAAGGTCGAGCTCTACACATATTTGAGCATAGCAAACTTAAGACATTTTAGATATAGGTGTGCCCATTTGCATGGCTTCCCTACTGAACTTGCAATGTAGCTAAGTCCATTCAATGTCTAGTATTTTAAAAGAACTTGGTGGAACTTAATCCAAACAGGGGCTTTGGTGACAGCTTCCTTGTCATATGCCTTTGGACTCCATTTCTTGAGGAATAAGGGTTTGCCTTAAATATGCTAAGGTCCTTACTTTACAACCTTGTTCATTCAATCGTTAGAGTTGAATTTGTGGTCAAAGCCTATTACCAAAATTTCTTGGAGACCTTTAGGCTTTTAAGCCTTCATTAGAGCACGTCGAATCACTGGGAAAGTAGGTCTCTTTCAAAGGAAGAACTCTATTAGGAAGAGCTTAAGCTTTTTAGCTCTAACTTTTGCTATTTCATAGGGAGGCTCAATAAAAGAGTTGATCTTCTTCCTCTTTTAGGGGTGAAAAAAGAGGCTCTTAGAAAAGTTTAAAGGACCCTTAATGATGTCCCCTATAACTACTTTCTAAGACCTCAGAAGGGAGAGTTTAGGGGTAGGAGAGGAGGGATGATTAGGGTTTATTGGAACCATAGGTAGGGTTTGGGTTTTTAGAGTGAGGGTTAGAGTCTATGGATTTCTAAGATTGGACATTTGTTGGAGCAATGTTAGGGTTAGGATTTTTTGGTTGGGTTTCAGACTTTGGTTTTCTAAGGTGCTAAAGGTGGCCAACTTTTGGACTTTGAAAGTGAAGGGTGTAAATAAGAAGAGATAGAAGAAAAAGGGTGAGATTGTAAAGAGTTATCCATGCATCAAGAAAAGAAGATTTAGAGGTAAAGAGAGGTCAGAAATAATGAATGAGGGAGGAGAAGAAGTGAAGAGTTACAAGAATAAATGGAAGGAAAGGTAAAGGCAATGAATGCAGTAAGGAATGAAGGTAGAAAAGAAGAGACGAAGAGGGTTTCGGGCACCATTAAGAGCAGAACAATCTCCCTACTTCTAAATTTAATTACATTGAAGCTTTTAGACATTTTATCACATAATTTTCACTTATATTATCAAATCACTTTGTTTATATGATGATTGATCTATTTGTTTGATCAGATATCTCATAAAAAATAGTAAACATAGCTACCAAAGCTCAAAATGATATATATATATATATATATATGTATGCATATAAACATTAATGATATTTCTAAGTGTAATGTAACTTCAGTCACTTGTTGATGAATTTGCTATATTCTTTGATTTAGACTTAAGGAATCCTTTTACTTGATGTTTTAGGAGAGTATCAATTTTAGAAAATTTTCTCTTCTTCTGCTTCTTCTTGACTAAACCCCCTTAAAGTATAAATTGTCATGTGCAAGTGGAAATAAGTAGAAGACTTTTGTTTAAAGCATTATAGATCTCTAGCAATCCTAAAGATTTTCATTAAATAAAAGTGTTCAAATACTAATAGAACAAGCCATAAAAGACTAATCGTTCTTTCTTTATATAGTATTGAATCAGGGATTTGTTATATAGATAAGATAAATGACGGTTTTTAGCACCAAATAAGTACTGGGAATTGACCACTAACTATCACAGGGCAATCTTGAAGCATGCTATTATAGAAGATGGTCACCTGTATAGATGGTAGATGTAATCCTAGCCTTAACTTCATAGCAGAAGTAATCCAAAAAGTAGCAAACAATTATGATGAGAAGCAAATTGTAAAGGTAGGTAAGTGGTCTTGGAAAGATGTTTTTGTTGAATATTTGCTTTTCATATCATCTACATGCAAATCATGATAAAAACAATCATGAAAAATAAAGAAATGTTAGATTCAAAGGTTAATTACATCAGTTGAACCTTTTTATTTTTATTTTTAATTTTTAGAAATCAAACCAAATCTCCTATACTCTTTATTTGTTAATACTATCTTCCATTAAAAATACTAACACAAAAAGAGAGAATGTAATCATTTTTAGAAGAGTTTATTTAGTAGCAGAACATATGTTCTACTTATATCACATAAGACTATGAGAATCTATATAATAAATGACATTGGTATTGACACTCAAAACATATATTCCATCATGTAATAAGTTTTTTAAGAAGCGACTTGCCTTTTCTTTTCAATTAAATTTTTAGTAGAAAATAACATTAAGGGGTTTAGTGTTTGTAAATAAAAAAAATATAAAGGATAAATAACAATTTTATAAATTAAAAACTAAAATAAAAAAATCATATTACATAGGGATTTGATTTATCCGAATTAGGAATCTACTCTTATCGATTCCTATTTTATGCGATTAAGGTCGGATATGACGTCCATACCTTTAGCAACACTTCTCCATAATTCTTGCAAAAGGAACTGAAAGTTACTGTTATCAAACACCACTGTCTAGAGTTTTGTCTCAATATCAGTTTATAAAACAAAATAGCACATGTTGAAGGCGACTTATTTAAGAGTTTGTTTGTAAAGCATCAACTTCTAACATTGTAAGAGGTTCGCCTAGGTCGTCCAATAATTGCCAAGAAATTTCTTGGAAGCTTCAAGGAAGAGGTTTCACTTCAATGAAACTGTGTGCGCGAATAGGAATACCTTGAATTGTCGGGGTGTACATCTAGAAACCCCTTACTCCAAATCTTGTGTTCGAATTTTTTACTAACAAAAAAAGAAACCGTAAGTTCTTCCTTTTTCATTTTGTCCTAATTAATTGAATTTTCATGATTACTTAGATACTCAAAGTTCTTAAAACTAATAAAGAAAAAGCAAATGGTCCTTCCTTTAGCTTTAATAAAAGATTCTCAAATTTGTTAATATATTAATTAGTGTGTATATATGATGCTTATCGAATTTTGAAAATAAAAGGAAAACAACCTTTTAATTGGCAAGACCGCGTGAATAAATATTAACAAGTATAAATCAATTGGTCCAACCATTCATCTAGTAATAATTTGATTGGTTGGTTCTCAAAAAAAAAAAAAAAAGATTGGTCACTCCTAATAATTTATCCTTCAGAGGGATCAATACAACATTTTCCGTAAAGCCGGTGATAAATACGGAAAGTTCTTTGAAATTTCCTCTGCAGCCTCTCGTAATCGATGTGAAGCTTTGCGGATTTCTGC
>JAOXYD010238970.1:0-17283 GCA_028565735.1 Pinacopodium congolense | reverse complement strand
GATTGTGATAGGTTCCTCTTAGCTTTGAATTAAGACTGTGTAAAGGTTCTTCTTGGCCCTGAATCAAGATTGTTGTAAAGGTTCCTCTTGGCTTTGAATCAAGATTGTGTAAAGGTTCCTCTTATCCTTAAATGAAGATTGTTGTAAAGGTTCCTTTTGGCCTTTAACCAAGATTGTTAGTTAGTGAATTTGCAACAAGTAGTTGGAGAGAGGACGTAGTCTATCTTGGGGGTAGGCGAACCTCTATAAATCTTGGTGTTCTTTCTCCTCCATATCTATTTTATATTTGTGCTTTTTTTTTTTGCTTTATTATGGCTTGAATTTATTAATATTGGTGTAAGAATTGGCATTCCATATAAGTTGAATTTTGGTTAAAGCATTCATATTGTTTGAAATTGGCCTAAGGTATTTAAAGTTTTTTTATTTTGGCAAGAATTTTTTTAAACATCCAATTCACCCCCCTCTTGGCTGTCATAGGGCTTATAAAAACTTACAAAAATTCACCTATTAAAAATTCTATATTAGATTTCATCTTAAGCCTTTCTTTTCTTTGATCTTCGTAGTCTCTATTTAATATCGTAACACCTTTTGTGTTCAAGCACTTTTTCACACCTTTTATATTTCAACACGATTTATCTTCAAATCTACCTTTCCAAATCATCAAATGCACATAAAACTTAGTAATATTGTTTTCTTATTGTCAAAACATAGGTGTAACCACCCTTGGTTTAACATTTATTCATTTTTAATTGAACATGGAGAACTGTGTTTTACAATCTATCTTGTCCCAACAAGTGCATATTATACTCCATCTTGCCTTTTTATATATATATTTTAACTTTTAACCAATTTCAAATTCAAATTTACCACATTCAATTATTTAAAATTTTTCATTTTTATCAAAATTATTCAAATTAAACACTTATTCAAATTTACACAAAATTTCAAATGAAAATTTCTCTGAAATTTGATGCTTATGCATAAAGGTTAACCATATACATTATTGATAATAATAATTTATCAAATATATAATATATAATAAATTAATAAATCCCACTATACTAGATATATTAATCAAATTAGAGCATAGTAATTAATATTTAGGTGATCATTAAGAAAATTTTTAAAAAATATCAAATAAATTACCACCAAATTTATAATAATATCAAGTGTATTGAGACTTTTTAGTAGTTCTTTCCCCCAAACTTAAGGAGAAAATTTTCCCAAATTTTTTATGGAAAAAAATAATGAGAGAAATGGGAATAGGATAAACTCCCCTAAATTTGTTAAGCCATATTTTTCCTTTTAAGTTGAGAGTGGAGTAACTAACTGGAAAAAAAACAAAAGAAAAATAATAAGAACAAGAGACAAAAATATAAAAGTCAAATATCATTAATGATGACAAAAATATTAATATATTTTGAGAAAAAAACAAACTATAAAATCACAAATTCCTAACCAACTACTAGGTCATGAATCCCTAGCTCTAAAATACTCCCACAACTGATCATTCTACCTTTACTTCTAGTATAACTTGCTCTCAATGCTCATAAATATTTTAAGAAGGGTACCAGTTAGTGGCTCAAAGGATAAAGAAGTAAAGGAAACAACATTGACCTATGGATAAGCAATAGGTGGTGCAGGTTCAAGGAGTGCCTCATCAAACCTATTACTAGTGTCCTCCTTAAAAGCTGGTCAAGGCACTGTAGGATTAACTAATCTCTCATTAACTCCTAATGGATGCATATCAAGATTTGTACACTATCCTCGAATTTAACTGTACTTCCACAACTTTAGAGAGAAGTAGGAAATAATGGAGGCACTAGGAAAATATGGGGCCTCTACCTAAAACCTCATTTTTAAAGGCCTAAAAATTCTTATTAGCAGGCATAAGAAGTAGAAATTGTTGTTTGGACATTAGATTTGAACCACGTTACATCAAAATGTAGGTGTCTTGAAATCTTACTTCATTCAAACCGCTCACCCTCACTATAACATTGATGATAAGCATGGAAACAATAATCCACTCACAAGTTTCTAACCAATATATGGGGAATGATGTAAAATTAGTGGTCCCATCTTACCCTAAAACATCTCTAATAACTCTAATAAAGAAATTAGGATTTGAAGTGACTATGTTCCGCTGAGCAATTTCATACACCATCTCCTCATCAAGTACACCTAATAAAGTCGATAAACATGCTTTAGTGAAGATGATCGATGTACCTTGAACAAATGAGAAGATTTTAATGCTATTATATTCCTACTTCTGCTCGATATTAGTATAAAACTCCTTTACAATGCTACCGTAGTAAAGGCCATTTAAATACAATATCGACTCCTGCTTAAATACTCTAAAGGCTCTAAAGATGCCAAATTTGATCTCCATAATGAGTGCTATTATGGCTCCATTATGATGTTATCGCTACTTTGAGCCTTGATCTATTTGACATGATCTACAAATGTGAATTTTGAAGTGTATATGTTATATACTTTATCAAACTTGAAACAAGGAATGATCTTTGTGCCATCAGCATAGAAATGATAAATAAAATGCTTTGAAAATGTTGTCAAAATTTTCTAATAAATGCCAAAATATGCCTTATCACTAGAATATTCCTCACCATCGACAAAATATTCTTAGTGATGTTAGAAGTGGTTGGAGTTGGTGTTTAAGTGTAAATTTAGGGGTAAGGAATGTAATAAACTAGAGATTTTAGCTAAAATAGAAGGATAATCCCATATTAAAGTCAACAAAATAGAGGTTGTGTAGGTTTGAGACTGTGATGCTAAAAAGAGGGGAAATAGGGAGGAAAAGATGGCTATTGGCAATGGTAATTCTAAAAAAAGATGACAAAAGCATATTATAAGCAAAAGGTAACGTGGTTATAGGAAAAAACTAGGAGAAGTTAAGAGATTTTATAAGGAGACAGGAAGTAATGGGTAGTAGGAGTGAAAAAGAAGATGAAAGAATAAGGTCTTGAGTAAAATTTACAAAAAAATGTCATTTATATGCATGAAGTACACTTCAACAACAATCTAGGAAAACTATATCAACACCGTTAAAGGGCACTATTAATGTTCTCAATATGGGGTATAATAGCAAGTTTGGCTGATCACAATGTCATCATTTAAGGGTGCCATTGATGTTATATCCTATGTTTTATCACATAATTTCAATCTCCCCATCTCAATTATGTGTGCCTAAGGTCTCTCTAACATATTAAACCTAAAATAATAAAATTGATAGAACTAATTGGAAACAAATAAAATGACAAAGCCCAAGAAACTAACCAAGAAATGCAAATAAAAGAAACTAATTTAACATTTAGGTTATCTTTTAATAAGTGTTTCTTTAAAATCTTTTTATTTAGATGGTATCGTTAGAGAATTTTAATTCTCTTCTTGGATCTATAGCTACAACCTATATCACCCAAAAGGAGGAGTGAATTAGGTATTAAAATTTGTTTCTAAACTAAGCCTTAAATCAACTAAACTAATTTATGTAATATATGATTAACCTATATGATGATGGTGCGCTAAGGTAACACAATCAAATTATGACAATTCAAATCAATCACAATACACATAAAATTAATAGTTAAGGAAAAAGGAAAGATATACCATAAGTTTTATAGTAGTTCAAATAACAAACCCTTAGCATATGTCCACTCTTATCAATCTTATCAGATTTGGACTGTAACAAGGTTTTCTCAGGCCGAAGAAGAACCCTTACAACATATTCTTTCCATAAAAGAGGCAAAGAGAAACTTACAAACATCTTCTTTTCATAAAGGTGGGTGAAGAGGAACCTAGAGCAATATTCCTTTTATGAATCATGTATAATAACTTTGTCAATACCAAATTTAACAACTTTACCCCAAAATAAAGCTCCTAAAAACTAATCTCTCAAGATAAACTCAAGCATACATATCACACACACCAGCTTAATTAAAACCAATGCTCAAGGGGTTAGAAAATGCAATAAATGCAAAATCAATGCCAACACTTTCTCTTAAACTCATAAACCAATACACACACATGCAACCAAAAAACTTACTCAAATCTCTTTTAATCATCTAATGTGCATAAATATTATTTTAAGACCCTTACATAACTATTTATAGCTTCCTAAACTTAAATCATAAACCCTAACGCTAGTTGATCATATGATTTAAATTAGTTGAGTTAAACTTTAAAAGAAAGAAATTGGTCAACTTATATACGACATTGCTCGGCCAATACATTTGAAGAAATGTTCCCAAATTCTTAAACAATTTTAAAATAATATAAAACCACTTTAAATCAATTTCAAACTAGTTCAAACAAATTCCAATAAGTTAAAAACATCCCACACAATGTTTATGAAACACCAAAACATCACAACACATTTAAAAACAAAATTTGTCTTGGTTTATAACAAATTTAACACATTTCAAAAGTGTCCACTTTGAACCATATTCAAACCATTCCAAACCTTACCAAAATCATGTCTTTCACTTCAAAAACACTTCACATAATTTTTAAAAATATTTTCAAGGCTTTTTCAATTAAAAAGAAGTTCCAGTTCCCTCGAACAAAAAATTTGTCTTAGTTATAGATATTTTCATCCTAAAAATTTTCAAAATCTTTCCAAAAGTTTCCAAACTTTGTCAAACATTTCAAAACTATTTTTTACTCCAAAAATAATTCATACAACTTCTAATACTTCTCACAAACTGTTTTAGACACCAAGACACTTCAATTAACCTTACACATATAAAATGTTCTTCCAAGAGATAGAAGACCTAATTAAATTCACTAAAAGGATGCAGGCTAAACCTAAGAGGTTAGAGCACGAAAGGAGGAGGAAGGAGAATCAGAGGAAACAATCTAAGGTCACCAAAAAAAACACCAAATTAAGCCAACATCAAAGTTGGGTGTTATAAGTAAAAGAGAAACTTTTGTTTTTGTGATCATGCTTTTCTTAATTTTCTAAGACCATATTTTTATTTATTTCTTCTACTAGGGCTTGATTATACTATTAGTGCATCCATTTTGATCTAATGCACTTTGATATTGCCTCCTCTATGAGCTTAGTTTTATTCTTAGTTGGTTAGAGCTTATCCTTTTATCAAGACTTGAACGTGCAGATAATGCATCCTTTTTCTTGTCAGATGCACTATGATTTTTGCCTCCTTTAGAGTTTAGTTTTTCTCCTTTTAGCCATTTAAAGCATCCTTGCTCCTTTGTATTGTATTTTAATTATCTTTAATGAGATATACATATTGATTTATTTAAAAAATTAACCTTAAACATAAAATATGTCTTGGTTGGTGAAAATGTTCATGCCAAGCAAACTTTTAATCCATTTATAAACCTTTTCAAAATTCTTGATATCATTTTTCACATACAAACTTAATTAAAGCACAATTAAACATGATTGAAAAACTTTAATCAAGCTCAAACAATTTTCCTAAGTATTTCAAATTTTTCATAAATTCCTCAACGCTAAAATTCTGACCAAAATCTTGACTTAAAACATATTCAAACATATAAACAACTTAAACACTTTTCAAAACACTTTGACACATCTAAAGGAATAATTTAAAACAAGGCACATAATTTCATTTTAATTATGAAACTTTATACTACTATGACATTCTAAACTAATTCTTAATATGAAAATGCATTAAAAAAACTCAACTAAACTTTAAAACTCTTGATAAATCCTAAATGCAAATGTTCATGTAAAATTGAGACCCATAAGCATTAGTAAGAACAAGGAATGCTTACATACAACCATTACAAGTCTAAAACTATTCAATCTTGATCGTCATTCTTCATCCTCTCATCAAAGCTTACTTCATTTTAATATTTTCTTTATGAAAATTTTCTCCTTGGACTCCAAGATTGTTCCTTTTAAACCTAACTGTCTTGTTCAACAACAACTTAAAACTTCCTATCTTTTAAAAGCATACAAACTGAAAAAATTACTCGCAAGTAGGTTTTGTCATCATAAAAAATAATGCTTAGAACCTCCCTTGATTCAACAATAACCTTAGACTTCTTCATTATTTTTATGATGATGTGCCACAACCTTATTACTTACTAGACCTACTGATGAATTCCATTATTCACCTTATTTTTCCTTTATAAAGCATCATTATAAAAAATCTTGGTACATAATGCCTTGCTAATGATTGAAAGCTATAAGCATTAAAAAAATCAATGATCACAGATACTTCCTTTTCAACGTTGATGTTTTCATTACCAATAGCTTTGTCATTGATCTATTTTAGTTTGGTTGTCAACTCCTCATTGCATCTAATTGTGCCTTCCTTCTTCTTTTTTCTGCTTTAGCCCTTTGGTAGTGTAAGGAAATTATCTTGTTTATAGATTATAATTAATTCAACTAACTACTCTATCTAGATCACCACGTTTTGATGAGAAGCCTAAAATATTTCTTGATTGGCCTTGTTCCTAGTTATACACCCACTTATTATCCTACAAAATGCCAATCGAGACTCCTCTTTAAGTTGATATTGATAAGAAATTGAAATAGGCAACTCAAATTAAGCTCTAGTAATCCAGGAATAATCTAAATAGTCAACTTAACTAGAGTTATATGTGTTGTCCCATTAATTTTCATGACCCATACAACCATCTCCCTAATCATAGCCTGAAGTTTCTTTGTCTTCATACCACTAACGGTCGCTAATAGTCATCTTACAATATTAGACTTAACGTATAAACTAAAACTAAATTAAAAAAGTAAAAACATATAAATTTATACTAATTGACACTAATATCTTCATACTATTTTTAGTAAATATCCTTGGTAATTGTGCTAAAACCCTATTTATGGTCTTACTTATGCATATTCTCACTCTAATTCAGTTAATCTTAATTTAAAACCAACCTTAGGCAAGTATACCTATCGTAAGTAACACAAATGATCTTAATGAGTCCAAAGATCATTGTCACAAGGAATTACTATAACTGCTAAATTAACTAATGTATGAATATCTAGAGAAACCAAGTGAATGTGATAACTTAAATTAACTAAAATTCTTAATAAACATGAAATGTCATAAGAAAGGATACGAATATCAAAATTCTAGCTCAAGGTTCCAATTTTAATAAAGTAATTAAGTGTAAAAATTTTTATATGGCCAGATATAAGGTATCTTGTCTAATTTGTGACACAAATTTGATTAAGTTAATGCCTTCTCTCTATTAATATCATTCCATTATTTGATCGCTTAATAAACTTGGGTAATAAGCTTGAGAATCAAGAAGTTCAACTTTAAAATCTTCTTATAGAATTAAGCACCTCATAATTAACCAATGTTTTGTCATTAGTAGATCTATCGGGGACCACTAAATAATAAATATGTAACTAACCTACTATGTAGTAGGGTAAGTCAAATTTGATCTCGTAGAGAACTGATTATATTTTTTAACTATTCCTATTGTCACACAAAGGAAAAAGAAAAGAAAATAAACCACTAGATGCAAGGGAATTAAAATAAAAAAAATATAAATAAAGAAATTAAAGAAAACAAACAAGAAAAAAAAATAAAGAATGAAATCCAGGTAGAAGATATTATCCAGATTTATGACTTATAACCTATGATAAAAAACATGTAAATTGTGTTATGCCTAAGATGTTGGCCTATAGACACAAACAAGTTCTTACTTCCTAAACTCCTCTAAGTTTTTAGATAAGTCTTATGCATTAGAAGACTTACTCCTAACAAAGTAACAACTGAAAACAAACTCTCTAGATTCAACAACTTGACATCATTAAAAGATATGGAATAGCTAACTTAAGCCATAATCTTGCAAACTCGGATCATGTATCCTTAAGAATTGGAATTCTATACTATTTGATTAAGTTTACCTACAAAATCAATTAACCTGTCGCTACATATTGATTTTGCTAATTACAATTACGAATCAAAATCTAAAACCTAGTAATTGAACTAAAAATTACACCTAGGATGGCCAATCATATGAATTAATCCCTGATTCATTGCATTAATTCTAAATTCTAACTCAATCCTAGCATAAATCATAATAGTCATTTAAATCTTAATCAATTCTTAATGCATTAATCCATCCAATATCTTCAAACCCAATTAAACCTAAGCTAACATACTAAAATTAACAATAATAAAGACTAAAATTAAATAAAATAGCTTATAAAACACAAAAAACATAAACAAAAAACAAGAAAAAAACTGGAATTTAAAGAACATAACCGTATATTAACATAAACAAAGGATTCAACAATAATTTAACAAAACTTAAGCTAAATACTTGGAAATATAAACAACAATAAGAAAACAATACCTACAACCTAAAGAAATTGAATAATCTGCAACTGAACACAATAAAGAAGCACAATCTAAATAAGAAATTGAAAGAACATGGAAAAAACCCTAAAACCCAAATAAAACAAGGCTGCCCTAAGTGGGGAGCAAAAATTCCTATAAATCTGCTCCAATCTTCTATTTATATGCCTTTCTAGGGTTTGAGAAGGGTTTGGAAGTAAAATATTAAGCTTGCCCTTTGTTTTGACAAAAGACAGTATGTTTTCGTCATTTAATGGTGGTTCATTAACCTTTAACAACCCCTTGATTCAACCACCATTAATGATTCTAGAAATAGACCTAAAAAATGGGTAGGGTGGACGTAAACAACAATTAGATGAGACAGTCATTTAACACTCAAATAGCAGCTCCTTCGCCTAATTTTTCTCTAATTCTTCTCCAAACTATTTTTTTCACTTTTTATTTGTGTCCTAAGTTTAAATTTGTATGTAAACTCAAAAGGAACACAAATTAGGCATTTAAACATCAAAATAGGGATGAAATCATGTTGAAACTCATATGGAAATATGATAAAATGCATCCCTTTTAAATACTCTCTTACTTGAACTATTACTTGTCCTCAAGCAATGACTCAAACAATTAACTTAAATATTAACTCCTTCTTGACAAAAAATTGACTAAACATATGCAAATCACATAAATTTTATCAAAAAGAAGCCCTTAATTTATAATCTCAAGCATTCAATTCAATTCATATAGTCCATCATATAAATATAGTTAAAGATGTTTAAAATACATAAAAACACAACACAATTTGCATTTGGAGCATTTTATAGAAGAACACCTAGCCGTTTTACATGAAGTCAAACACCTTATGATAAATGGCCTAGGTTACTCAACTAGGATATCGATTTTGAGCTTGTTTGAGATGTCATCTAACTTTTGGACATAAAGGTGAACATTCTGTTATGAACACCCTCAATTAATAGTTTAAATCACACTCTCAAATGGCTACTAGTACCACTCATAACTTTAACCTTTTTCATTACTTTGAAGACAATGGAGTGAATTTCGCTCACTTATTCACAATAAAAACATTTTTTTCTTTTCTTTTCAACATATTATTTTAAACATCCCATTCCAAATTCACATGAAAAAACATACAAAATGTACTTATGCACTTAATATCATAAAAAAGGGTCACTAAACACATGCAAGCATTCAAAAGAAAAAGATAAACATAAAATTAGGAATTATATGTCATTTAAGAATCGATTAATATTTAAATCAAAAACATTAATTACAGTAAAATACCATAATTAATAATAAGCTAAAATCAAGATCATTTTAATATAAAACATTTAAATTGTCACATTTAAACTTACAATAACTCATGTTTACAAAAATTTGAATCTTTTTCCCCATCCCTACACTTAAATTAGGCATTGTCCTCAATGTTTCAAATGTAATGAAAACATAAGGAGGATGGAATAAGAATACTATCATAAAGAGGTAATCCACGAAGTCTGCGATGGAGAGATTGCCATTCACTTTTATTCCTTGCAAAAAAAACACAAAAAAGAAAGGAAAAACACTTGAAAAAAAAGCAACTAAAGAACTAACTAACAAAAAGGAAAGACACAAAAACTTAAAGAAAAGGTTAGGTTGCCTCCCAACAAGCATTTGTTTTAGGTATTTAGCTCAACCCCTATTTTGTGGAGTATCCAGTATCAAATGGTATTTAGAGTCCAACAAGAAACATGCTTAGTGTCAAAGATGGGCTCAAAACCACTTCTCACCTAATAGGTTCCCAGTCAACATAATGTATCAGAGCGTCGAAGAGGTGGAATCACATTACTTATCCATCATACTCTAAGGTCCATTATCTACTATAGACATCTCCTTTCAGCCGGGATGGCCTTTACAGTTGATTAAGTGATGGATGAGAAGACTCTTCATCCTACTTGTCACCCTCCAATTTCAGCTTGCTTGGCCATAACTTTTTTAACAATTTTTCATCTGATAGCTCTTGTTTTCTCTTCCCTTATTCTTCCTCTTTTTTCTATAAATTACTAGGAAACAAAAGGGAAACTTAGTTAGCAATAATAAAGAGTGTATCACTTACCTTAGGAGGTGTTGAATCCCCCTTTTTTTTTCTCAAACTATCGCCTCTTCCTCTCCTAGCTTCTCTTGCCCTTTCTACATCTTGTTTAGGTGCTCCACTTATTCTCCATTCGTTGATGAAATAGGATGCACCTCCTCTATAAGGTCTCCATCTAGTTGGCTAGGAAGGCTTGTAAAAACTTAGGCTTTTATACTCTCAACCGCATGTGTCATGTAGCTCAGTTGATATTCCAAATTGTATAAGCTATTCCTCATTTCTTACTGGAAGAGAAGAGTGCTCATTACCAAGCTCCCTATGATCTCCTCCAAGGACATCTTATTAGCTTTGTGATGGCAATGGTAGATGTGGAGGCATAGGCTAAAAGTGTAACTAACTCTAGTAGCATGGCAGTGGAAAATTGAAGCGATATTGCTATGTATCCTGCAATATGGGACACATACAAGTATAATAACCTAAAAATAAGCAAACATCACATACCTAAACTTCTTCTTCATTCATTGTTTCTCTCTCTGGTAAGGGTGTAAGGTTTTCCTCTTGATAATCTTGAAGTAACAAAAAATTTGAACTAATTTTTAGAATAATTAGAACAAAAAGGATAAAAATAAAAATTATGCTAATAATGAGCCATCATGGCAAGAATTCTTCAAATTTTTAAACGTTGTGAAACTAAAACAAACATGAAACAAGGTTTGAAAAGATCAAGAAAAACAATACAAGAAATAGTTAATATATAAGTTCTAGTTCCCCGAAAACAATGTCAAAATTTTGTTAAACTTCTTGCAGAACACCAAATGATAAATACCTAAATAACCTACTATATAGTAGGGAAAATAAAGGTCGATCCCACAGAGAACTGATTGTGTTTTTCAACTATTCCTAATATTTCATAAAAGAAAAGAAAAGAAAAGAAAACCTTTAGATGCAAAGGAATTAAATTAAATGAAAACAAAAATAATGAAATTAAAGAAAGCAAATAAAAAAGACTACAAGCTGGGTAAAATATATTATCTAGATTCATGAATTATAACTGATCATTGAAAAAATATAAATTGTGCTATACCTAAAATGCTAGCCTATAGACATAAACAAGGTCTTGCATCCTCAGTTACTTCAATTTTAAATAAGTCCTATATAATAAAAAACTTACTCCTAACCAAGTGATAACCTGGAACAAGCTCTTTAGATTTAACAGTGCGATAACATTAAGAACTAAAGAACACTAACTTAGGCTATAATCTTCTAAGCTTAAATCATGTAGCCTTAAGAATTAGAATTCTAGATTAATTGATTAAGCTTACCCGTAAAATCAATTAACCTACCGCCAATGATGGATTTCATTAATGAAAATTACAAATCAAAAGCTAAAACTTAACAATTGAACTAGAAATTACAACAGGATGAAGTTGTATTAGTAGTATATCAAGCCAAATTATTCAATGTAATTGTCAATTTAAGTTACTAAAGCACACACTTTTTAAAATGTAAAAATCTAACTTAATCGAAAAGTATTTCGATCACATATAATAAATGAAGTATTTTAGAATCAAATTATCACGCCACAGAGAAATAACTATAGAAGTACTAAGGCAATTGGATTAAAATTATCTAAAAACACCAATTGAATTATTGAATTAATTAAAATTACTAAATTAAACTAAAGACTTCTAATTATGCAAAGGAGAGTAACTTTGAGTTTAAGGATTGATTAATGGATTAATTGGTTAAGGAAATGGATTTCAATGATCTTGACGGATTAATTAAGGATTAGGAAGCTTGTCTTAGGGTAACTGCACTGAATCAAGGTGAGGTTATGGTCAAATCAATGCCTTTTCTCTAACTTTAATATCAATTATAAAGCAAAGAAGCAGGCTTAAAGTGTAAGAAGCTTAACTTAAAAATTCATATTTTCATATTTAAAACCTTACTGATTTTCCAATGGATTACATGATTGGTTCATTACTTAAACATTTTTCATCTTCATCTTAAGTGATCAATTTAAGACAAGATTTAAGTATTTAAAATAAGCAAAGGATAACGCAAAATCATGCACAAGCATGCATACACATTATCTATTAACCATTCCTTAACTAAAAATTAATTCAACTACTCATTTGAATAAAAAAATAAGGCATATATACCATTTTCATCATGTTCCTAAATATAAAGAACAAGACAATAGATTTCAATGTCAAAACAAGTTCAGAAAGAACCACAAATGATCATAAGTGCATATACCAGTCTGATTTACGTTCCTATGTTGTTATCATCCTAAAAAACATGCAAAATATACAAAAAAGAATTAGAAAATATGAAGAACACAATAAGGGACCTTAGACTTTTGAGAGAATCTAAAGTTTGATATGGTTTAGTTCATTTTTTCTCCGTTCTTCTGTTTTTGACTTCAGATGATCAATAAATATGTCAACTACAAGTTGGAGTCAAGTTGATCAAGTTGCAACAAGTAGGAGTCGGTGATCTAGCTAGAAAACTAGTGATAGGTACTTAAACAACGCTTAAATTGGGGTTAAACGGTGTCATATAACCCCATCATTTAGGTCTCCAAATTAAAAAAAAAAAAGGCAGGTCTTCATAGTTAAATGGTGTGACAATTGGGTTGCCATTTTACTCCTGATTTTCAAATTTTCAATAATTTTTCTCCATATTTCTCAAATTTCTAGCTTTAATTTGCAATGTACATCAATCTAAAGGATAATTAAACATTTTAGCATCAAATTGAGCAAATGCACCTCAAATCATAATTAAAATAATATGAAAAGGCAATAAAACCATAGCCTAATAGATGCCCAATCCTATGAATTAATCCCTAATTCATGGAATTAATTTTAAATTCCAATTCAATCATAACATAAATCGCAATGCCTATTCAAATCCTAATCTATTCTCATAATTATAATGCATTAATCCATCTAATATCTTTAAAACCAATTAAACCTAAGCTGACATACTAAAATTAACAATAATAAAGATTGAAACTAAATAAAAAACATATAAAATGTAGAAAGCATAAAGAACAAAACAAGAACAAGGCTAGAATTTCAAGAAATTAAACAAGGCTAGAATTTAAGGAAATTATCATTATATTAACATAAACAAAGCATTCAACAAGTATTAACAAAACTTAAACTAAATACATGGAAATATAAATGAAAATAATAAAATAGCAGGCACGTCCTAAAGAAACTGAGTAATTTGTCACTAAACACAATAAAGAAACATAATAAAAACAAGAAATTAAAGAATCTAGGGAAAACCCTAAAAATTAAATGACCAAAAAAAAAAAAAGAAGGCTACCCTAAGTAGGGAGGTGAAACTCTTGAAAATCTATTTCAATCTTCTACTTATATGCCTTTTTAAGGTTTTGGAAGGATTTGGAAGTGAAATATCAAGTTTTCCCTTTGTTTTGGCCAAAGACAGCATGTTTTCATCCTTTAATAGTGGTTGATTAACCTTCAACAACCCCTTGTTTTAGTCATCATTGATGGCTCTGGAAATTTACCTAAAAGGTGGTTGGGGTGAACCTAAATGATGGTTGAATGAGACCATCGATTAACTTATAAAAAGCAGCTCCTTCGCTCAATTTTGCTCAAATTCTTCTCCAAAGTTGATCTTTTTACTTTGTATTTGTGTCCTAAGGTTGAATCTATATGTAAACTTAAAAGAAACAAAAAAATAGACATTTAAACATCAAAATATGAATGAAATCACATTAAAACTTCAATGGAAATACCATAAAATGCATCCTTATCAATCATTCATTGATTTAAATTACATTGTTTGTTGATTTTTTCAGCAACTAAGGTAGATTCCTCTAATCCCAAATTATCTATGAATCTATTCTAGATAACTAATCCACAATAGATAATTATACACTCAAATAAACAAAGATGAGAACATAATTAATGTCATTAGAACTCAATTAATCTTTCTATTTATCTTTTCCTAGCTGTTAATTAATTTGGCCACTCATTGTTGCATTGGTTAGGTGACTTTAAAACTTTGAATGATTTTGAAAAGATTTTACTTTGAAAACCAAAGGAATAAAGGCAAGTGCACCTATTACAAAAGTAATATAACAGAGTAAATTTTAGACTCTGGATGTCGATCCCATGAAGAAAAGAATTACTAGGTCGATCAAATTATAATTATTTAGGAAAAATCCAAACAATGTGATTGAAAATTTGAAAATTGCTAAAACTAGACTAACTTGGCTTAAACAATTCAAAAATAATTTTTAATTGCTTCTAAAAAATTCTTAAAATTACCAAATGTGTAAATTAGCTAAGAATTAGATGATTGATGATTTATTTGAGCTTTAAACACCTTTAAGGTCTGATTAAAGTTCATTCATTAAATGAAAACAAAGCTATGGTTAATACTTTACTTTTTCTCCATTTAATCTTGTCTAAAGTTTGGTTATGTTTTAAATCAATTTAATGGGTTTTAATTTTAAGAAGGTGAGTTCTGGAAAATTAATCTCAGATCTCTAACTTTCATAAAAAAAAATATAGGTTTGGTCATGCAAGGATTAATTCTTGTTTCTTATTGATTTTTCTAACAATTTAAGATGATTTCTCATGCTTAACTTGTCTTAAAAACTAATCTTAAGTAGTCAGCCCAAAATCAGTTCATTTAAACCTTCAAAAAACAAAATATATAACCTTTAACATGCCTTTAAGCTCTCTTAAATCATACAAACAACAATCCTTAGCAATAAAAATTATTTAGCCACACATATTGATTAAGACATACAAAACATACAACTTATGAAACATATCTCGATAGATCTATAAATACAGGCTAAAATAATAAGTTTAGAATGTACAAAACAGGTTGTAGAACTTTTGGACTTGTCTTGTAACTCCCAACTTGATCTAGATTGCAACACAACCTCTGAATCGAATCAAACTTGTAGAAAAATCAAAGAACACACAAAGTTATAAACATAAAAATAAATACTTTGATTAATCGGAAAAGAAGAGCATAACAATAAATAATCTGAGTTAGAAAACCCCTGAATGTGAGTTATAAACTCAGAACTATGTTTATACACTAAGATCAGATGTTCAAAACTTAGAAGCAACACAAAAATTTAAAGAACAAAGAGTTTGAAGCTGAAGAACTAAGAAGAGAGAAGGATATTTTTCTCTAACTATTAGCAAATCTGATCTCTCTCCAATTCTTTAAGTTTCTTCTGTGTTTTGTTTGTTTTTATAGCTGCCAACTCCTCCCACATCTGCTACCAGATAGTGGAATGAATTAGGGACACGCCAAAGTCGTCATCTCGGAGATTTGGAGTTGAAATTGTTGACTACTGTTATCAATGACACCTTGCCTACAATCAACGACACCTTAAGAAGACGTTGTTAATGATCGAATGTTGCACCTTTCAACAGCCCCCTATTCATCGATTAGCGTGACCCTACCAAGGGGCCGTTAATGGATAGAAATGAGAGGAATTCTTCAAGTTTTTCCTCCAATCTTCATTCTAAAGCTCCATCTTGAAAATTAAACATAATAACACATAAATTGAACAATTCAGCACTAAAATAGGGGTCATAATTCATCAAATTAACCATTAAAACTCTATCAATTTGACCCCTAACACTTATGTTTATCAATAAACATAAAGAATGAATCATAAAAATGATATTTATTAGTAAAGAATGCACCTAGAATATTATTATCCCAATTGTAATTATAGCTTTATCCCTTGATTTACTCCTTGGAACACTTAAAATCAATCTTTAATGTCTCCATTCTGAAATTGATAGACAACTTCCAAACACAACTATACTTTGTGTTAATCCTAAACGACACCTAATGGGAGTGAATTAGGTTCTTAAAAATTTCTACAATGACGAAATCCTAAGTTCACCTAATTTTGAAAATACTTATTGCGGAAATAGATAACAATAAATGTAATACATAAAACAAACTCAATATAGACAATTTCATAAATGAATAACTTGTATATTCAGTAATAATATAAATGCAATTTTTATAAAAACAAGAAACACAATTAAGAATTTAAAAATTCAACTTATAACATAAAAGTGTAAAAATAAAAGAGTAGGGAGAAGAGAGACAAACAGATTTATAATAGTTCAAAGAGATCCCCTTTCTCTTATGTCTAGTCCCTAACAAAATCTTGTTAAGATTTTACACTATAATCGAAAGAGTAATATTAGAAATACAATTCTTTTTCTAGACTCAAGGATAATATTTTCAATACTTTTTCAAAGGCGTACATGTAACCTTTATCTCACAACTATTCTATTTTTAAAAATACACAGTTGAAAGAATTTAACTTAAAAATAAATTAGTGCATTGATAGGCTCAAAAAAAACCTCTGCCGAATGCAAAAATGTGCTTAAAAACTCACAAATATTAGCAAAAGTCCTCAACTCAAACTCATATATAAAACACTTCTGAGTGATCAATGTACTTGAATGATTGATTTCTTAAATCTTAGATATTGAAAAATAGTGGAAAACAATCTATTTATAGCCATAAGAAGTCAAATTATTTGTTGCACATTAGTCTGGATTAATCCATAGCATTAAACACATGTTACCTTTAAAAAAATAGCCATTGTAGAGTGATTTATACCCTTCAACGAAAGTTTTTTTGATGATCAACGGTGTCGTTAATAGTATTGTGTATAGTCGTTGATAGTTATATTAGAGACTTTAAAGTGACTTAGCAAAGGTACCATTTTACTCCTCTAAAACTGTTGCTGATCAGAACTTATGAATCTAACGGAAAACTTTCAAGTCACTCTTAACTCAATTAAATACCAAATGCATCCCATTCCATTCT
>JAOXYD010238959.1:0-17284 GCA_028565735.1 Pinacopodium congolense | reverse complement strand
ACTTCACTCTCAGCCTCTTCACCATGTGCAAAACCCTGAGATTCTTGGAGATTATGTGGGCAATTCTCAGCTTGTTTCAGGTATTAGTGGTTATCAAAGCCAACCATTGAGTTTTTATGAGCAAATGGCGCTGTCTTCTTCGGTGCCATCTTCTTTCCAGCCTTCTACTTTTGCTTCTTCAAATTCATCATCTTCTTCTGGACAACCAGCTTCTTTTCCCCTGCTTTATCCAGCTCAGCCGTCTGGTGACTTGAGGCCTTCCACTTCTCAGAGTATTGATCCAGATTTTCCGGTGTTTCAGTGGTTGGATTCCAGCCATTATACTTCTCCAGGATAGTTATTGTTTTAGCCATTACACCTCAGTTTTCATTGCCAATGGCACGTAGGGTTGCGGTTTGCTTTTCTTGTTACCATTATAATCATTTTGGCCATTATCATTTGTACTAGGATTGGAAACTACATTTTTATACAAAACAAACTATATTTTTATAGTTACTGATTCTCAATGTGGATAGCAATTTTATACGGATATTATCTGGATACATCTACTTTTTCGACTATTTATAATACAAACAAATGAAGAAATTGGATTTTATGTTGAGCTTTTGTTGGTGACAAAAAAAAAATCATTCTGAATTTAATTTTAACAATTTTCTTTTAAAGAATATAAAACAGGTTTTTTTTAATAATAGAATTAAACTGTCATCTTTTAACAAATATTAAGTAAAATTTTAATTACATGTAATAATAGGTTAAGTTTCGAATAACAATTTTCATTATTTAGAGGAAAGTTACAAAAGTTTATAATAACACCATTTTTAAATTAATATTAAATAAATTATTGGTTATATATAATAATAAACTTTAGGATGATACTTACCTATTATTTGACGGTATTTCTAGAGTCATAAAAATCCAAACACAGGACTTCTAATACTTAAATTTTTTTAAAAAAAGGACAGTAATCAGATGAAGAACTAAAATTTGGCTTTAGTTTTACTAAATTAGGTTGTGCCTAAAAAACCATTAGTCAAAAGTTGTGTGACCATAAAACAAGAATAAGTTGATTTAAGAATTGGTCCGAAACAAGAATAATTATAACTCCTGATAATAAGAATGGATCAATTTTTGACTTTTATTAAAGCTATGAAAAGACGTAAAAGGTTGACGAAGATCATTGTTTAATTAAATTCAAGATATGCTCGCGAAATACACATTTCATAAAGTTGATTTCTTTACTAGTAAATACCAACCCAACTTGAAGTTTTAAATGATGCGTTGCCATTCTAGAATGGATTATTTAATAATAGTTAAGTGGATATTTTAGGGAATCAAATGGAGAGATAAATGGAGTTATTGTGTTTTTTTAAGCGTAAATTGCCAAAAAAAATCATTTTATAATTGTAACCCTCACTTTTAAAAATAGTAATAAAATGCGAAAATTTTCATTTCATTGCAAAAATAGCCTGCCATTAATCACTCCGTTAATGGTGCTAAAGTAGAAAACAAATCAGTTATGGGTTTGGACAGCTAGATTACACCTGTCCAGGACATGTCTCCATTAGAACTAAACTTAAACCTAAAACTCAATTAACTTAAGAATGATTGAACTTTGTTAACTCGACAACATTTATGTTTGAAAGAGATTTTTCTTTAAGACATAATTAGGGTTTGTATTATTTGTCTTCAATCGTTGAAATCCAGTAGGAGCATCGTAAAGGACGGCTTCATCTAGTCGAAGGAAAGAGGCATAATCGAAGGCCTTGAAAATTTCACCATATTCCGCTGTAAATCAAAGACGTTGTAGAGTAGTGACCTCATTGTCGTCGTGGAGATCGCATGCAGGAGCAAGTACTTCCTTGTGCTTCTACATTCCTCTTAGATCTCTTTTAATTGTTAATCGTGTTGTGTTTATAGCAAAACCACATCCCATTTAGCATAAACAAAGTGAAAACTTTTGCAAGCGACAACTATAATTTTTAATTTCTATACGTAAGTGTTCTCATTAAAGCAGTGAACCTATTCATAGTTTTAGATCGCAACATAAACATAATATTTTATTCCAAAAATCAATAAAGCCTAGCGATAAAGTATAGAGACTTAAGTTAAAGGTTTAATCGTATGAAAAGTCTATGCCTTTAGACTTGAACAACAAAACGTACGACTCCAAAGAGAATGGTGAGTTGTGTTTTTTTATTACCTCCTAAATCTCTTTCATTTGTTTATGTTGGTATGTTTGTTGTGATTCTAGTTAGGGTCTGTGGTATGTCAGGAACGTAAGTCTAGTAAACTGGAAATATGTTAATAAGGTAAAATAATTTCTTGTACATTTTAATTGTAAATGATTAAATAGGAATCCTAATTTATTTTAAAGTCATCCAATAAGATATGATATATTCTATAGTCGTATGTCAATTATGCCTGATAAAGTTGTAATTTGTGCAGATTCATTTAGTAATACATAGAATATGCATCTTTAATAATCAAGTTGAATTCTTTGGTGTTGTATAACACTCATTGTACCTACCAAATAGCATACATAATTGAACTGGTTGATTGATCAATTTCTTCTCTCATACAAATGTTAGTTAATTTTGATTTTTCTTACAGTGGGTGTTAAAAAGAAATAGTAATAACGACGAATATGTTGAGTCAAGATTAAAAAAAAGGTATATAGGTGGTAATGAACTCATTATATTAGTATTAAAAGGAATATTAGAGGATAAAGTAGATAGAGTGAAGTCTATATTTTACAAATTTCTTGAAGAGACGATGAGATGCTTGAAGGAGTTGAGTTTACAATGTGACAAGGATATCTTATTAATGCTCAATCATAAAACAACATGGTTGGCACAATTTTGAACTTTATTATGATCATAGATATGAAAAGCCTGCAATTGATGGGGTAGAATCTGATTTTCATGTTTGTAGTAATGGTGAAACTAATACACAATCAAACAAAAATTTAGACGAGAAGGAGTTGTTCCAAGTTCAGGTGGAGAAAATGATGGAGACTTCAATGTTATGGGAAAGACTAATTTAGATAATGATTAAGTTGCAAATGATCTGTGTGATAATGATGAGGATAAGTTTCATGATAAAGAAGTAAATGAGAAGAAATGTTAGAAAAAGGTATCTAATAGGTTTAACTTCGATGATGTTGTTGATAGGGTTGGAGGTAGTGGAAAAGGTGGTAACACATAATTGGTTTAGTGAACATAAGGATAATGATGCTAAAGTTCAATCACCAGTTCTTAGTGATAATGAGGGGTGCTTTCCATCTGATAGAAAAAAGATATATATTGTATTTAATCTCTAAGTAGATATGAAGGGATTTGGGTTTGAAAGTGGGATGAAGTTTAAGGATGAGAAGCAGTTTAGGGAAGCAATAAAAAATTATGCAATTGTGAATAGGTATAACATTAATATGGCACAATCTGGTGTGAGAATGGAGGCAATTTGCAGGTAACCATATCTATTCAAGGTGCATATAAGTTGATTCATAAATGAAAAAAAAAACATTTTCTATAAAGATTGTTGAAAAAAGCATAGCTATCTGAAGGTGCAGAGAAATAAGCATGATAATGGGAAATGGATAGCTAATAAATTCTTACATAAGTTTAGAAAAAATCTGAACTGGCCGAAAAGTGATATTCATACTATATCCAATTAATTTCTATGATTCAAGAGATTTGAAATTTCCCCTTTTTTCAATTTTACTTAACTTATATTAGGTAGAGAAAATGAGGAAGGCTTCCCCAAAACTTAGCCACAACATCTAATGACAATAGCTGTCCATAAAGAGTTAAAGCACCAAAATAATTAAGATGAACTCAACTGGGATCAACCGGTTCAAATGCCACTTTATCCATCCTATAAAGGGAGAAAAAAGTGGTTTGTTAATATTCTTGAATTTGTTTCAATGGGTATGTTGTCAATTTTTATTATGATAACTATTGAGTGTGTTGCTAAAGGATATGGGGTAACGTTTAAATAAGTTACTGGAAACACTTATATCAAGGTTTATAGTGAAAATCAATTACTTCCTGTTATTTTTCATTATGATCATGTCTATGTTTTATTTCTATTTGGGTTAACCATATTTTTAATGATGTTTCTTAGATGTGTGGAAACCAAATGCAAGTTAGAACAACAAACAAATAACATAGACACAACACAAGCATCTCAACCTTAGTAATAATTGTTTCTAATTTTCCCTTAAAGTTGGCCATTCACTAACTGAAGCTTTTAGTTGTTAGATTACACTTTTATAATAGACTGCATTCATAATAAACAACATTTTTGTTTATCTTTATGATGTCTACCAGTAATTATAAGCACAATATTTCATTATGTAGATACTTTGGGACAACTTCTTTCATGCTTTTAGTAGTAATCATTACGGAATATTTTTATCTAAGATTTATTTTTATGCTTCTTGACTCGCATTATAATTGTTCGTTGTGATTCCAAGGCACTATAGAATCCAAGGTACACATAGAGAATCCCTCTATAGTTTTGGACGTGATGCAAAGTTTTTAAAGGTTGTCTATCTAATGATAACGAGTGTTGTAGCTTGAAATGAACTGAGTTTGGTGGATATAGTACTTTAGTAGATGAACTTAATTCAGTTAGTCTATTTATCATGTAGTTGTTAAGCTAATTAACTTAATTCAATTACTCTCTTTCTCATGTACTGGTTAAGCAAATGAAGTTAAATTTAATCTCGCTCTCTATAATTTGTTTGGTAAGTTAAGCCAATTGCCCTTGTTACTTTGATTGACATAGTTTGTTCACACATTATTGACATCAATCAAATTTTGTTCACGTATTATTGACATTCTCAAAGACTCACTGTCAGCATACATAATTCAAACTCCAAGCAGTTAATTCAACTTTAGGATTCAATAAGTGTTGGTATTACTTTCAGTTATTTGCATGAATGGAAGTAAAAAGGATGCATTGTGCTGGCAATGGCATTATGTCATAAAATCAACCACCAAAATCTCTATTGCTTACCCTCCCAAGTTTTTTAAAATTAAAAATGTGCTTAAATATAATTATGTGGCCACTAATATGCTGACATAACCACTATGCAAAACAAAAGGTTGTCATAAAACCATACATATAATTTTCATATTCAAGCAGTTGCAAATCATAATTTTACTTCATTCTCACCTTGAAATTTCGAAAGCCTACATACTCAATAATCTAAATATGGAAATAGTATCTTAAAATCCATGAAGTCTATTGTTATACATCTCCATAGTTTTTTAATTAGGATCCCCTCGCCTAATCATATACAAATATGCTAAACAGATCAAATAACAAGTATGCTAAATAGACTTAATAACAAGTATTAAACTGTATATTAATTTAAACAACCTAACATTTTACAATCGATCAAAGTTATCAATGAAAGGAACATTATAACGTAATACATTGTCTTTAACATCTACTTTCTAATTGTTAAGTCCACATAGTATTTATTACTCATAATACATAATGCAGTTAAGTTCAATCAATTAGAGTCCTCGATTATGTTTAAGACATACTAACAATTTGTCAAATCCTTATGCAATATTAGATACTATGTTATTAGTAGATCTACTTATTTCTAACGTCTAGGATAAATAATCATAAGAAATATTAAAAAATGAAAAAAAAACCCACATAAATGTTAATCCTTTTATTATGCTTCTGTAACATTATAAGCAAATATCCCACACACTCACCTCTTATGAACAACAATGAATCCTACAAGTCTTTTTCCTTAATGGACAAAGTTAGACAGACAAAGTTTTTTATAATAACAAACCTTCAACTCATTTGCCATGACTAAATACTTATAAGATTCTTGTAGCACCTAATAACAATGAGTTGCATAACAATAACATAATTAAATCGATAATTGAAATACTTACTTCTATGTTCAGGCATTGATAAAAATATTGACCAATGTTTGGCTTAGCATTTGATATCCACAACTTCATTTTTCTATAACAATCTAGGCTATCAATATAGGGAACCTGATAGGTTGAGAATTAGTAATGACCGATATAAGTGAAATGTTATTTACATATCCAGCATAATACTAACAAAAAATATATATATTATGTTACCGATGAACGTAATGCATTCTCTTGGTAAAATTGATATTATGTTCTTTCAACTGCTGCTTTATTGTTAAAATAACAGAAAAAAACCTTTGTACTCTTACCATGTCAAATGTATACCTGGTTTAGAAGCGATAATTACATATCTTGAAGATTTCATTCACTTTCTCAACAAATCAAATTATCATCAAATTGGAAATCTATGCACTTTCTCAATAACACATGTCTATAAGTGTAAATAGAGTAAGACAACCTAGTGAGTCAACCCAATATCTAAACACTGCAATTAAACAACACTACTGCGGTATGCATACCCTTCACAAGATCTTCGATCATACCTCTAACCTTCTACCAGGTGAAACTGTCCTCTACGATTTCTTTGATAGATTTCGTTGATTGATGACAAATAGCATAAACCCTAATTATGTCTTAAAGAAAAACCTCTTTTAAGCATATATGGTCTCTATTTAACAAATTTCCATCATTCTTAAGTTAATTAAGTTTTAGGGTTAAGTTTAGCTCCTAATGATTTAACCTAATTGTAATGTTAATGCAGACGTGTCTTGGACAGGTGAAATCCAAGTGTCCAGACCCGTGATCGACTTGTTTTTCACATTAATACAACTAATAGAGTGACTAACAATAGGTTATTTTTATGATAAATTGACATTGCTCACATGTTATTACCTCTTTTTAAAGTTAAGTTCCTAAGTGCAAAATTGAGTAAAGTTCTAGATTTTTTTTCAATTTACCCCTTTTTTATAATAATTTGGAATTTGCTGCCTTTTAAATATATACTTAATAAATCATTAAATAGAATTTGAGAGAATTTGTTTAATAAGATTATAGTATCAGATGAAATTGAGCACTGACTCACTAATAAGAGTAATATTTTTAATAACGATGTGGTTTAAACTTGAATTCCATACTTCAGTCCATATCTTATAATTATTTTATTTCTTTAATATGAGAGTTGATAATTTTTTTAATTTTTTGGGTATGTTTCAAATGTAATAACTAATTAATAATTTAATAGTTAATAAATTAATAAACTTAAATTAAGTTTTACGCTTGATTATTTAATGTCCATTATATAACAAATATAAATTTTAATTATCAAAAAATAAAAATTTTGAATTTTAATAGAAATTTTTAAGTCATTTTACTTAATGCAAATAATTCTGCCTTTGTTAATGTACAATAAATTTAATTTTTAATATTTAAAAATATTTAAATAGTTCAAAATACTCTTATTCAAAAACTCAAACACTTAAAAACTTTTAAAATATTTTTATACTCATTTTCAAAAAAAATATTTTGATACTCAAATTCTAAAACTTCAAATTAATTTTTTTCAAAAAAACTTTAAAGTCAACACTTGCAAAGTTTCGTTACACCATTCAAACCACATGTAATTTCTAATAAAAACTTCAACACATTTCTATCCCTTTTGAACTAAAAAAAAGTGATATTTTAAGCAAAAAAACTAGACAACCCCCCTCCCTCAGCCACATCATGCATCCCACATGGGACTCAGGATTTTTCTGTAAATTTAATAGGATTAGGGGCATTTTAGTAAATGTATTTTTGAATTTTTTGTAATTTTAAAATAGAGTTAGGAGCATAAATGGAAAGATGAGTTTAAAGGAATATGAAATGTCATCCCTACCCTTGCATAATGACAAAAACAAAGAAAAGACAAAAGGGTATATTGGGTATTATTTATTTAAACACGCGGGACTGCTGCACCCCCTCGTGGGAGATGCGTAGTCGAGTTCTATTTTAAGAGTATATTTGGAAGTAATTTTGATTTTGATTTGGGATTTTGATTTTTTATTTTTCTAAATAAAAAAATAATATAAAAATAAAAAATTAACATACAAATACAACATTAAAATAAAAAAAAGCAATACATAAACTGAAAAAATATACAAAAACTGATGAAAAAATAAAAACAAAAAATAGAAATAGAAAGTTAGACCAAACAAACAAATTTATAAGAAAACCTCAGTGATTATCAATAATATTGTAATTTATAGGCATCCTCTTCTATTTCGATCCTAATTTCTATCATAGACAAAAAATTTTAAAAAGACTCAAAATGATTAAAAGAGAGGGGGTTATCAATTATTATACTTTTGTAATCCCCTTAATGCATAGGAGCTTAAGTTAGGCCATGTTTGTTTCTACTATTGCTTCCGATTTTTGTTTCTTATTTTTTTAAAATACATAAACCAATAAAAACAGCGTAGAAACTAAAAAAAGATAACATACTAATATAATATAGCAACTTAAAAAACAACACAAAACAATAAAAATAGCACAGAAACTAATGTACATATACAAAAACAAAAACTAAAAATAGAAACGAGAAGTGATGCTACACTTGCACTTAAGTTTCTACTTTTTGTTTTAGTTTTCTATTTTTTTAATCAAAAATTGAAAAAACAGTACAAAAACTTATAAAACAACACACTAATACAATATAAAAAAAATACAAAAATCGAAAAAAATACACAAAAATTAATACATAAACACAATAATTATAACTAAAAATTATAATCAACAACCCAACTAAACATACTAAAATAGCCATAAGAAGCCTTTGACTTGTTATAAAATAGAAGTCATGGTTGTGATGCCAACACGTCGACCATGCATGTCGGATGTGTGTGCACATGTGAACATACAAATTAAGGGGAACCATTCCTCGCTAAAAGGACTTAGTTAGTTGATAAATGGTAGTTGAAAATGGTGTTTCGGTTGTTTCAACCAATACCCATCACCCTTAAGGTTTCCCAAATGGAAGTTGGAGTGTGTCAATTGCTTTTAAATGTATACGGTTTGGACTTTGTTACGGTTTGGACTTTGTTACGGTTTGGGAGGGGAAGACTAGGATCTTTTCAGTCCTTTGGAATAATAATAATTATGTATTTTTTTATAAATAATGTTTTTGATAAAGAAAAATCAATTAACATTGTAAAGTTTATTATTATAATTTATCATAATCATATTTTTATGATTTATAAAATACTCATCCTTTAAAATTAAAAAGAAATACTCAACAGCTTTTATATTGTTACTGTATACATCATACAAAAATATTTAAAATGCTACTACATAACTTAAATTATTGATATGTAAAAGATATTCTAAATATTCCTGCTATGATAACTACTAATAAGTAATAACTATTACAAAAAATCATATAATTAAATTCTTTAAATTATTAAAATGACCAACGTTATAATCCTTAATTTATAATTTTATTTTCCACATTCCAGAGTTGCATGTCTACACTTTTTGCGCACTAGAGCTTGTTTTAAAGGGCAATATCATTCACGTGGTCTTCTTTATCCATTTCAACCAACTTGCTTTGATTTGTAGTTTTGTTTATTCGTTCACTTATAAGGATTGCCTCGTCATAAATTTATGTTTTTCCTTTCTTTAATTAGTAGATATTCCTTTTTTATGTAAGGAGTTAAATAGTTAAATTTGTTCATATTCAAAATTTAAATTTTCTTACCATAAAAACTCGTTTATTACTATATTAATTCATAAAAAACCCTAAAAATAAATTTAAATTATTCTACTAACATCCTTATAAAATGGTATATGCATTCTTCTTCATAGTTAACAAATTTTTTCCTTTAAAAAAATGAATTATTCAATTCAAATAAAGTCTTAAAATTGTAGATGGTAGATGGTAAGTAGTTGTTTGCTTTTTTTAGTGATATAGGAGATAGAATCAACCCTTTGAATATGGTATTCTTAGGATGATATTGTTAATTATAGTTAAAAGACTTAAGTTTAGTTTCCCATTCATGATATTGTCCAGAAAAAAGCAGCACAGAATAATGCCACTGAATAGCCATTCTTCGTCTTCTTAGTTCAGAGACATCATCAAGTTGTAAACATATGTAAAGTCACCAAATTATTTCTTTATAGTAATAAATTGGCGTCAAGATTCATGCTCTACATGGAAATGGTCAATTTTCATTATGGTTTCTATGCTACGTTGTTGCCTGGTCTTCAATGCGTTATACAAACCTGAATCGAAATCGAAACTTGGGTGGTTGGTTACAGATAATTAATGTGTAATGTATGAAGTTCGGTATAGAATTTAATGAAAAAAAAGAGATTAATTTTATATTAAAAGGGTAAAAGAGAGCCTAAAAAGTAAGGAGATGTTTATCTTAAAAATCACAAATATTTGATCTTTAATATTTATTCCATGATTAAATATGGAAGTTTTAATCATGATACTATTAATGATGTCTTTTACCTTCGCTATTATAATGACTAGTACAATCAGTAAAATGAGATTGAAATAAAAAAATTATTTGAACTAATCTATAAATTTATTGTGAACTAATAATTAAAAAAACCATATCGAAAAAAACTGTAAAAACTCTCCATACTTTATAAAAGGAGTCGTAATTATTTAATATAATTTGTCTAATAAATAACTAAAAAAAAGAACCTGAAATTGACGAGAGTGTTCCAATCATAATAGACTTTTTATGGTGAGTAAATTGACAAACGATGGAGCCTATCCAATAAAAATTTGGTGAGTAAATAAAAATGTAATAGCCCATTTTTTTAAATAAAAATTTATTAATTGCATTTCATTCATATGTAAATCACAATAGCATATACACAGGAATTATGCATTAGTATATTGCACTTAATTGACTCATTCTCGGGTATGAAGGTTAAAACTGATTATGATGTGAGTTGTATTTTGTGTATGTTTTGAATTTTGGTTTGCTTGATTATAAGAAATAAATTTGGATTTACTTAGTACAATTTCAAGGTACATTTGGTCTAGGCAAAATGCTAGAAAATTAAGATAAAATGCAAAAAAATAAGATGAAATGGCCTAACCTTATGGTGTCATTTGGCAACAAAAATGCAAGACAAATAGAGACCTTACATAGGAACATATGGCCTTGTAAGAAGAAGATACCTAGCACTTAGGTGTAACATGTGTCAAGGTAACCTTAGTCTTCTTCTCTAACCACAGAAGGTGTGCTCTGGGATTTATGTTGATGTCTGCATGCATGGAGAGCTGATCTAACTTGATTTTTGGGTTGGAATTTCAGCTAGACAAGTAAGTATAATGATGAGTTAAGATGAACTACATATGATTCTACTAGAAATTAGTGCAAGTTTCAGTTTCATCTTCCTCTTTTGACCCATGTGTTTGTGTTATGACATGAGAAAGGTAGCTTACTTGTGTTCTATGATGTCATACTTATGATTGTGATCGCTCTAACATGTCATTCTCATAGGATATATTCTCGAATATCCTCTGGATGTTTGGGTATATGTTCTATGGTAATGGGATGTTACAGGATCCCATAGGAAGGCTTGGAATGCACCCAATATGTCAAACTTTACATTAAGGGCAGGTGTTAAGGATCTCTTATTAATGAATTTATTTGGGAGACAACTTTCAAACTAGTATGAATTCTAGTGACTTAAGAAGTGAGAATCACATAATGAAGGCCTTTTCCTCGAGCAAGAAGCACCTTAGAATTGTCTAGGAGACATTCTGAGCTAAAACTATTCACAATGCAGACCTATTAGAAGCTAAACGGTGGTCTTGTGTATGTTTGAGCTATCATTTATACCCTGTAATTTTACTCCTGCAAAATGCTCCTAAATAAGAATTTTTGGCATAAAACCTCATCTAATTAACTCCAATTCAATCCTTAATAAATTCCAGAAGATTATACATTGAAATTTCTAAAGTATAGGCTTTAAAAACACCAAAAAAGTAAAGAAAAACAAACATAAGGGGATGAAATTATAAGGAGAGCTGAACTAAAACTAAAAGGACTATCTTAAAGACTTTTAAAAGACTAAGACAAAAAAATTAAAAAAAATTAAAAAAAAAACCTAAAGGGAACCTAAGAGAAGTCAAATTAAACCTAACAAAAAAACATTAAATTACTTAAGACAAAAAGAAAACTAGCTAAAAGACATAATAAAAACAAAAGCAAAGAGACTTCAAACAACTAAAACTTAAAAAGCTTTAAAAGAAATATAACAAAAGACTAGAAAATTAAAACTTAAAAAATATACAAATTGAAAACTAATTAAACAAATAAAAACAAAAACACACATACACACACACACAGTAAAATAATTAAAAGATTAAACTAAGCCTAGTGAGGGCCTGAAAGTAAGAGAGTTTCAAATGACTCCTCGACCCTACTAGGTAAATATAACTTGGCTCTTTGTCTGTTGACTTTAAAACATCTTAACCATTCGAAACCTCAATGGTATCATACACATTATAAGAGCTAGTCCATTGAGATCACAATTTTCTAGGAAAAAACTTTAATTGCGAATTATAAATCAGAACCTTATTACCAACCTTAAATTTGCAAGTAATAATATTCTTGTCATGCCATTTCTTTGTTCTTTCCTTATAAATTTTGGAATTGTTCTAGGCATCAAGGATAAATTCATGTAACTCATTCGATTGTAACAACCTTTCTTATATGCTTTTTCTTGAGTCAAAATTTAACTAAGTGTTTAAAGCTTAGAACTAAGAAAAAGCTAGAAAAGTGATAGAAGAAGACTCTCTCTCAAAGGCATATCTGAATCTCTAATTGTCTCTGTGTTTTCTGTATTTTTTGGTTGTTTTTAGGACCTGTAGACCTCCTCCCATGTGCATGTGGACATTGGAATTAATTAGGAACCCATCAAGGGTGGAAATCTAGAAGATTTGGTGCTGAAATTGTTGACTTAAGGAGTAACGGCACCCTGCTACCCAGCAATGGCCCCCTCTCAAGATGTCGTTAGTGCTTAAATACTGGCTCCATAAAAGGCCCCCTTTTCTTCATGTAACGGCACCTTGCCAGGGGTTTGTTTATGAGTAGAACCAAGAGAGTTTCTTCATGTTTTTGCTCCAATCTTCATTATTAAGCTCCATTATGCAAATTAAACATAATAAGACATTAATTTAACACCTTAACACTGAATTAGGGGTCATAATTCAACAAATTAGCCATTAAAACTATATCAATTTGACTCATAACAATTCTCCCACACTTAAGGATTTGCTTGTTCTTAAACAAATTAATTCATCATCAAGTTCATAATAGGATATAAAGATAGGAAAAACAATTCAAAATTTGACACCGTAATTATTGAAAATACTTTCTTGATCCTTCAAAAATTTTGACGCATGGAAATGTTATAAGATTGATATATCATATCAATTCGAAAGTGCATTTAATTCAATTCATTCTTTTTCAAGTGTCAACCTAAATCAAGAAAGCAATTCCATATGTAAAAGGAAGTTAACTAAGTTTAATGCATCATATTTTTGACATTTCCACATCCTTTAAAACAAAAATTAAAAATAAATTGAATGAATCACCTAATTAGTTAAATTCGGAAGCAGAATAATTAAGAGGTCACTTCAGTCCTTTTACGTGAAGGTGAATATTTTGTCGTGAACAACCCCGGTTACTTAACTGTGTCACAGTAACTCAACTGACTATTGTGTCCAACTCATAATTTCAAATCTCATATACATGTGTTTTATTATGTTTATTTTCTTTCTTTTTCTTTTTCTCTTTTCTCTCTCTTTTTTTTATATACACATACATAATATTTGAAACCAGAAGAGTAGTTCTGCTTACTTATTTAACTAATTAAGTAATTCTTCTTATTATATACATATTTTTCTTTTTAGGTTTAATTCTGTTTCTTTTTCTTTGAATAAGGTTAATGTCCTAAAAGACGTCACAAAATTACTTAGAGAATTGCATTTTATATGTACAATATCCTTCTATCATTAGGTATCTACTATCCAAATCATGAAATGAATTAAAGACATTTAGTCATTAATAGTCAAAATGAATCAGATAACATTTCAAATTGCCAAAGTAGTTTAATTCAAATGAAAGCATGGACAATAAAAAAGATCAGAATCAAATTTTTTTTTCACAATTTATAGACTACGATGAAATTGATGATAAATCAAATCACTATAAAAAAAACTATACTCAAGTGATAAAAGGATAAATCCCTCCCCCACACTTAAATGAAATATTGTCCTCAATGTTTAAAATAAGAAATAGAAAAGCTTAATGTAGGGAAGTAGGGAAAGAAATACACCTGTAAGAAATATACTGGAACAACCATCGATGTATTGAAATTGGTCTGCAGGAACTGAAATAAAAAGATAAAGAACACAGAGCAATAGCTAAAAGAAGCTCCACTCCTATAAATGTGAAAAATCAGTACATTAAGGAGCAATCAAATAGAACCACAGTGATCAAATATAATCCGGAAAACAACAGAAATGTAAATTATGAAAGGGAAACCTATACTACGAAACTGAAACAACTAAAACAACTGAAAGGAAAAACCAAACAAACTAATCATCGGCATCCCTGGAATGCTAATGGTCCTCGAAGCTCCTAAATTGAGTAGTCAACTCATCGACCTAATGCTGAAGGCCATCAAACCGATGAGTCATCTCGGAACGAAACTTAGAGAGCTCAGAACTGAGGTGACCCTCCATGTTAATCAAATATTGCATCATTGCAATCTGAGGATCGTCCGAAGCAGATGGTGGGGTAGTAGGAGGTGAAACACATCTCAGGTGAGGCATACTCTGAGTAGAGTCAAATGAAAGCCTCACCTATCTTAGCCTCAAGTGTCTCATGTGTAGGAGCATCCTCTGTTCCCTTCTTGATCCATTGCCCCCGTCTAAAAATAAAGCTCCATTGTTTCGACAGAGTGGCATTGATGACCACCTTGGAAGATGCATCTACAACTTCCTCGGATTCCAAAGGAACTCCAGCATCCATGAAAATTCTCGTCAAAAGGTAAGGAAAGTTGAAATTCTTGGTGGCCCTCTTAACCTTGACCATGTCCCGCATACTAAGAATGATAAAACCAGATAATGGTATGCCACAAATAGCTCCTAAGCCATGCAACATCTTATACAGAAGGTAAACATCAACCACCCACATCTCGTTCAAACCACTAGTCCTAAGACAAACATTAGAGCTAATAAGGACCACAATTATCCTCTCTCGGACCCTTAAGTTTGAGGTGGTAAGGCATTTGTTGTTCCTAGTCAATGTTAGGGCTTCCCTCGCAGCAGGCAGAGAAAATGACGGATCGGTAAAAACTGAATCACCATGTAAATGGTCCGTGGTCTTCACATATACATCGCCCTCATCTGCCACTCCCAATAAAGTTGAAAGACAAACATGAGTCAAGAGAATAGGGATTCTCGTACCGTTAAACGAACTTCGATAGTGTTGGAGTCATCCTTATCCTCGATGTTTGCGTAGAACTCGCGAACTAGGTTAGGATAAAACGGACCTGAAAAGGTCACAATCGTCTCCCAACCAAGACTCCTAAATGCCCTAGAAAGATCGAATTGGGTTTCAACATCCGAATGAATCGGTCGTTCCTCGATAAACCAGTTGTGTCGATGTGCTTGATGCTAGTTAAAATTTTCGACACTCATAAATCGGGACGGATCATAAGCCAAACGTTTTCTTGGTAGTGCCATTGATGCTAAATTGTTTAACAAATACACCGAAATAGGTTAGAAAATTTAATTAAAATCAGAAATTTTTTCCAAACAAATTTTGAAAATATTCCCATTTTATTTGAAAATTCTCAAATTTTTGATCGAAACGATAGACTATAAAATTGGTATCAATGGAAAGCTTATGACATTATGAACACAATGATACAAAATTTCAATCGAATGGATGCCTACATTAAGAGAAAATTGAAAAAGAATACCTTGATGGAGAAAAAGATCCGAATTTGTCAAAACAGATTCTGAAAAATCTGTTATTTTTTAGAGCGATTTGATGCAAGAATGTAGTAGAGGACTTGAAATATGACAAATAGACACCAAGAACGCTCAATTTGGTTAACAATTGAGGAAGATATTGATTTTTAAGATTTTAGGCCGAAAAGAGGCGGAGAAGAAAACTGGAAAACGCAGGGTTTTTATACTGTTTACACCTATTAACAGCGCCCTGTTCTTCCAGTAACAGCGTCGTTGTTGGTTGAGCAGGGCGTCGTTAATGGTCATTTTACACTAGTACAAATGACACCCTGTTCTTCCAGTAATGTGACCTTACTAGGGTGCCATTACTCGTCTGCCTTAAGTCAATTTTGATCAATTTCCTTCCAAATTTATAACCAAAAACTCCTAAATTCAAATCATAACAACATGGATTGAAATATTCATCACTTTCCTTCCAATTCAAGGCTAAAACACATCTAAATTCAAATCAAGCACACTAAACTAAAGGAATCCTAAAGAAAAGATACTAAAACTTAGTTCAAACACACTTCCAAAACTTCAACACTTGATTTATTCAATCCTAACAACCAAAATAAAATCAAAACACACAAAATTACCTACCTAACATGACAATTTTCCTAGTTCAGTGAGGATTGAATAGTGAAAGAGTCTCAAAAGACTCCTCAACTGAACTAGGCACATATAACTTCACTCTTTGCCTATTAACTTTAAAAGATAAGTGACCATTGCTAACTTCAACTGTTTCAAATGGATAAATCTTGGTCACATTATAAGGGCCTGTCCATCTGGACCTCAACTTCCTTGGAAACAACTTCAATCTTGAATTATACACTAAGACATTATCACCAACTTTGAAGTCTCTTTGAATGATATGCTTATCATGTCATCTCTTGGTTCTTTCCTTATACAATTTAAAGTTCTCATAAACTTCAAATCGAAACTCATCCAACTCATTTAATTGCAAAAGTCTTTCTTCTTCGGCCTTTCATGAATAGAAATTCAAAAAATGGATAGTCAATAGGCTCGATGTTCTAATTTAACTAGTAGATGACAAGCCTTACCATAGACCAATTTGTAAGGAGATATTCCACTGGGTGTCTTAAATGTAGTTCGATATACCCAGAGTGCATCATCTAACTTCATTGACCAATCTTTCCTTGAAGAACTCACGGGCTTTTCAAAATTCTTTTAATTTCCTTATTCGTTATTTCAACTTGACCGCTAGTCTGAGAATGATAAGGTGTAGCAATCTTATGGGTAACACCATATTTAGATAGAAGAGATTCAAATTTTTTATTACAAAAATGCGTTCACCCATCACTTATAATGGCCTTAGGTTTCC